>JAYMFT010063407.1:0-29238 GCA_038088735.1 Panulirus argus | reverse complement strand
GTGCGAACCTTATTTATCATTAACCTTCAAGTGACACGGTGAAATCACAGGACACAGTGAGTTCCCTGTCAACACTATTTACATGTCATTCATCCAGTAAACTGAGTAATAATTCATACTTGTACACTTCCAAACCAGTGACTACCTGTCTCCTTTTCATTTTATGTCTAGTTACAAATGTCTTTTTACTCTTACCACACTAATTCATGAGTTTCTGATCTCTTCCACAATCACAAACAACCTCGTTATGACCCAGTGATCGGTTGCTGTTAGAAGTACTTTGCATTACTTTATATCGAATTTTGTCCGGACTACTTAATATCAATACCTTACTGATGTCTGTTTACTCCCTTCATCCATTTATATTCCTGGTAATAACATCTTACCTTGTGCGTCTTTCAAGATAGTGCAAACCAACCTGTAAAATAGATCGCACTCATCCTAATCTTCCTCCTATTCCAACATTGTTAGTTTTCTGTGTTGTAGTACAACAAAACAAATGTATTTATTCATCTTGGAGACACGGTAAGATACTGGTTAAAGAGCACTTATGAATAACTTCTGAGAAATATGGCTTCAGAATCCTCCGTTCGACGTCTGTCATCTATTTAACTGAAGTTAAAGTGGCGTATAACAGAGACGTTACTACGCCTGATACCTTGTTAGTATCGTCTCAGATAGGCTCCTAGGACTGTAGGCTACTTTCATGAGAAATTTTCCATTTCTATGAAACTCTGCCTCATTGTTCATACGTTTAATCTGTATTCAGTCTTTCCTAATGCAACATTTTGCATCTCCATCATTGGTTGATCTCTCAGTATGAGATAGTTTCTAACCAGTTATTTGATATTTTGTTTGATCTGTAACAGGAACAGCTTATCTACAGTCAAAGTGCCTACGGCTCGTCCACATTATTCCGTAATCTCTTATTATGACACATCTTAGAAATATCTCCTTTTGTCTACCTTTCTGTATTTTCTTTGCAAATATCTCACCTTAGAGAAAATAAACTGCCATTTCTCTGATATTCTTACATCTATCCTCTCCCAACTCCTTTAATTCCCCTGTACTCTCACTACTGACATGATTTTGTTACATAAACTGGAAATGATATCTGACTGTGGGCCAGTAATACAACTTTCTACCAAATTTCACATTTTTTCCCACTGACCGCTCCTGTACCAGTACTACCTACGTATTTACAAACAACCTTATAACAGCACCCATCCCCCAGTCGAACTAGCCGGAGCCGGCTCTCCCTGCTCAAAGAGGTGTATCCCATTCCTCGCTTACTTGTTCTTTCTTCCATAAGATTCAGCTTTCAGCTAATGACATTGCATCCCCCTTAATGGTATGGAGTACCTCTTTGTAAATTTGTCTAAAGGACGACGATTATAATCGGTCACCTTGGGTATCATTCACTGCCAGCTCCTTCTTTCAACATAAACAACACACAAAATACAACATGTAATTCCATACAGTGATTGGTGAATAATAGAGAACCGTGCAGAAACACAATGTTTGGTGAAGTCTATGTTGGAAATGTTATTATATATTGCGGATGGTGAAAGATGTAGTGGAAGGATGGCTACATACAGTGCTTGGTGATCAGTATGAAAACATTGTGTTAGAGTGACATGAATAGTACGGTTTAAACAATGCAAATTATAGTGAAAAGTCAGTGAAATAAAACATGGCATTGTAGAATGAATTCATTACTTGAATACAGTGTGACTGTTTTGAAAATTTATGTAATTAGCTTCCCGAAAGTCTCTTCACTCGTGAATGATGACTGCTACAAGCTCTACACCAGTTGGGCGCCGGAAGGTAAGTACCATTGTTTAATCATTTGTCATAACCTCGATTTAATTGACATAAGGAAAGGGTGTTCCGATAAATGCAAAATGTCCGTTAGATCGGGATGATTTATTTTCTTTCATTATGTACAGTTCGTTAAACTTTATTTTCACACCACTCTCTTTAGGGGCTGTGGTTGCTCAGTTCTGTTCACTTCATATGTTAATAATGTAAATACAAACACTGACATGAAAGCAAAACCTGCACAGCGTTGACAATGTTGTTGTCAACTGGGTTTAAAAAGCACGCCACCAGTCGGCTCCTGAGCGAAGTGTCGGACCGAGTCCGTGTAAGAACGGAATACTTTCTCAGGGTTAGAGGTCAAAGTCCGGTATTTCGAAATGTCCGTTGAATCCAGGTTTTATCGTAACATTATCTAATAGTTGTCTTGCTTGGTTATCATATGTGTGAGGTAAGATCGTTTAATCCGTTGTCTTGCTTGGTTATTATATGTTTAAGTAATATTGTTTAATCAGTTATCTTGTTTGGTGATCACAATTTCAAGGTAAGAAACATTGTTTAATCATTTATCTTGTTTGGTGATAATATGTCAGCGAGAGACTGCATTCCCAAAGCCTTTTGACTGCTGTGCTTCACCTTATGGGTTGTATCGTGAACGATGTTTTGAGGCCTCGTTTCAACAATTTTATGGGTTGCATTCCACAAGTTGTGTAGTGATTATATAGGCAGTATTTCGATCGCTGTTTTAATGATCATTGTCCAGTTGATTATTTATGATGAATGCTGTTTAGCTATCATATTTCAGCTAATCATAAGTTATTATCTTCCGAAGGCTGTATGGCGATCATATACCACTGATTATAGGTCATATGTAAAGCGTTGTTGGCGATCATTTTCAAATGATAAGCTATAATCATATAAGTGTTTGGTGATGATGTTTCGACTAATCCTGTAGGTTGAACGTAGTTTAGCGGTCGATATTCAGCTAATCATATATCGATCGCTGTTTCATTAGCGAATGATTATTGATTGTATGTTCAAACTGTTTGGTGAATATGTTTCAACTGATTTCATATATATTGAACCCTATTTAGGGCTCATGTTTCAGATGATAGTAGGTCATACATTGAACACTGTTTGGCAATCATGTTTCATCTGATTATATAAGTTGCACCGTGTTTGGTGATCCTGTTTCAGCTGATTAAGTGTTAAAGGTGAACCGTGCTTTGCGATCATATGTCAAATAATCGCAGTTTATATGTCGACCGTTTATTGGCGATTGTGTTTTTACTGATTACAGTTTAACAAAATAATAGAATAAAGGATGCTGCAGAAGGCCATTTGGCCCATACGATACATTACTTATTTATAACACTAAACCACAGTTAGTGAGATGCACCCTAAGACTACAGGACCGACTATGTAATGTTAGAATAGCTTTTCAGAGGCTAGTTGACTATATATGAATTCTCTCCAGGTTACAGATTTAGAAGTGATCTGCATTAAGTCTATCCTCATCAACCCCATTTTCAGTTCTTGAGATAAATCAGGTCCGCTTAGCCACTGAAATAACTCATACACATCCTCAAACTATACCCACTTTATCAAAGTAATAATGGACTTCCACGCTCATAAATTTGCTTTCTACTACTTCACTTCGCGCACAAAGTTGACTTGCCGAGTGAGACTTGTGATCTCTATTCACGCTACCTCTCTACACAAAATGCTTTCATTGTGTCCGACTTCTATAATTTCCCGACCATCTTCATCTGAAATATCCCGAGCCATGATTATTTCTCTTAATATTTCTACGCTTTTCCTTCGAGGCCCTCCTCTTCCCCTTACATTTATGAATGTGCCATTAAATATCTTCTTGCCAACATGCCATCTGCCGTGCATGGTCATAATATCCTGAAAGACTTTCATCAACGTGTCATTCTAATAACCTGGGTAATGTTTCCGCATTTTTTTTCCTGGGTCACAACGGAACTAAATATGTAACCTTGAAAAAGAGGTCTTTCAACAGAAACACCTGTTATTGGTTAGCAATACTGTACTAGAAAACATTTTGTCCTAGTCAGCCCATTGTACTGTGCATCTCCTGCTTTTGCCTCTGTCTCTTAGCTAGAAACAAATGATCATTAAAAGCCTAGTCAGTTCCTCTTTCCCTGTGACCACTCTTATGTAGCTTTCTTCTGTTGTCGTGCGCTGCGGGTGATAAGAATTGTTTCAGATATTATAAGTACAATAGTAACCAAACGTTGTTGTTGTTGTTGTTGTTTTTTTTTTTAGAAGTAAGTGCATAAGTTTCATGCATCGAGCACCACAGTGACGCCTGAAAATTGCTAGAGATGTGTCTGGCTGGTGTAGAAAACTTATCCCAACCTTCCATACAGTTCAATAAATTTCCACGATGGTGGATCGCAAAAGTTATAGAAGGAATGTTTTTGGGTTTTGTGACTACCCTGGTTAGAATTATTCAGTAGGAACAAGAATGCCTCGAGAAACCATGGAAGAGCAAGGAGGAATCTGGTTTTATGCCTTGTCTCTATAAGTGCCTCATATAGGCTCTCAGTAAGTCACGTTTGACTGTCCACTGTGTTGGAGGGATCGGAGTGAGTGAGAACTGTTTAAAGATACACGTGATTTTATTTCTAGCTTTGAACTTATATCCTATTGTGGTAATATGCTCTAGTTCTTCCTGGATGTGAGCTGATAGAATTTCTGAGATCGAAATTGAGTTAACTTTTTATCGTATGGTATTGGGAACATCCTTGTTTCATGGAAAGGGATAAGTTTTACATACTGCTCGCAAAAAAGCACAATTTATGTACGTATCATTACACTTTGATGCGTAGATAAGAATGCGGAGTTAACTGTAACACTATTGCTTATAGAAGCTTTATGGCAACTGATATTGAACCCGTTGCTTTCCATTTACTGTAAATAAACAACGTCTACCTTAGAAAATATAGGGAGTAATTGTTCTAGATACATGATATTGCAAATATCCTGATTTTCAAAACGAAGACTAAGATACATTTTTAGTGTCACGCTCCGTTACGAGAATTGTCTGTGACGCCACATTGTTGGTATTCCTCACCACAAGTAAACAGAGCTGACATTATTTCATGTGGTATCAAAATAAGGCCCTTGCGGTCTAGGTGCAGTCGTTGCTGTTTAGTTAGGGAGCACATTTCTTACGGAATGTTCTAAGGATATTAAGTTCAGCTAAGGACGCTAAGCATCGATTGTTGATATGAGGTTTGGACAAGACAATAGTGATTCAGCCATCTATGTTGCTTGTAAACACGAGTAGACATTCATGATGAAAATCTTTAATCTGAAAAGGATGATGTGAATGGCTTCATATTTTCATGTCAAACTACACTCGTAACCTACGGAAACAAGACCCAAAAACAGGTCTTCGATCTGAAATGTTGCTGCAAACCCCCAGAGTAACAAGGCGGGTCAGATAAAAAGCCTTTCAAGACTAGGACACGATGATAAGGATGATTGATGGTCTGTTCCATTTCCCCAGACCATTCACGAATTTATGGCTCGCTAGTTCTTTTATCCCTGGTTCACTCAGTCTCAGCTGCGGCCAGTCCTCACTATGCACCAGTACCTTGGCTTTCGTTGTTGAATACTACTTAATTAATACACTAATAACTTATCCTTGGTGGCGATTATTACCTTTTCGACTTAACAGTAATTTGACTTCTCTGGCAACCGTTACTTATTCAGCGCATCGGTAACTTGGTCTCTGATACAGTCATCACACACTCGGCTCACTATAACTTCGCCTCCGCTGACCAGCACACACTCTACCCACCAGTAACTTCACTTCATCTGCTGCTGTTCATGATTATCTCGCTAGTAACTTGACCACAACTGAGGGTCTTCATCATTACCCGTGCCATCATTTTAGTCACAGCTGCGGCTGCTCCTCACACGGACAGCTGGTCACTTAGTCACAGCTCCTGCTGTTCCTCACTCGGTCCGCCAGTAGTGTACTAAGTACAGCTTGGAAGCTGTTACTACCAGCTCATCCACAGGTATTCGACTTCAGGCTGCGGCACTACATTAAGAATATCGTCAACTGACTGATGCAGTTTGGTAGATTTGTCTTTGAATACAATTACCAATGTTAGCCAGTTTTGATTCTCGTTTTACCGCATGTAGTTCACCACAATAACGTAGGAGACGAATATTCTCTACCATTATCATTAACAGCAAACAACTTGCACTAACAAATAGGATATAGCGAAAAGGAACTGATTTTTGTCTAGGTCTGATAGGACGCCGCTCTTGAAAAGATGAAATGGAATGAAGCAGTATATCGTGTCTACCTGACTGGTAGAAACATACCTCTCACCGTTAGAAATATTTGAAATTATGTTCCAAAGCTGACTATTTTTTTGCTTTATAGCTTAAGCAAAATCCAAATTGTCTACACCCTAACCTCGGCTGCTCCTTGAGGGCCAGGCGACCTTTATTTGGACTTTCACTTGATGTCTGTGGAGGAGGCCCATTCTTGGTTTCCTCATAGGTTCCTTGGCTGACTTCAGTACCACTTCCGTTTAGTCTCTGTCTGGATCCACAATGGGTGTTTCCCGGGTGCCCCTCCGTGAACGGTTCCATAACAATGCACGATGTTGGATGGTTATTTTCACTCTCATCAACAGATTTGCATCTTCGTCTCAAATAGTTTTCACTTTCCACGTATCATCCGCCTCTCTTAGCTTTTTCTCAATATCTTTATAGTGGTAAGCAAGTGGCTGACTGAGAAGAAGAAAAAAATTATTTTTGTATGCATTATATCTATTCTAGTTCTAAGTCCTAGTTGGTTATATTCTATCAAGATTTTGCAAAGATAGATAAATATAAGTTTGATAAATACATAAACCATTCTGGGGATATACCATGAAAGTTAACCTATAATTCGTATTTGTATACATTTCAGTTTACAGATTAAGACTGATAAAGAGAAATTTGATGTAGATCTTATATTCCAATGTAGTGTAATTCCTCTGTAAGGATTTCGCACCTTCGTTCACATCAGAGCGGAAAACATGATTAGACATAAGCTGGATTTTATGTTGAGTCCATGTGTTTGTTCCTGGGGAGGAAACATTTGACAAAACACATCCATCAGAGTGACGACGGAGCGAACTTCTATTTTCCTGTTCCCTTTCAACAGAAACTGTTGGCCTTGGGACACATCCCACATAGTCTGCTCATCATTATCAATTTCGTGGCATCATGTGAAAATATTTCATCTAAGTAATGCTCGTGAGTGTCAGTGGGAAATTATTACATGATCTAGTTCAAAGAGTTTTCAGAAAATACCTCACGAATCCCCATCAAGCTTTCGCTGAACCCACTTTGAAAACCACTAATCTAGAAGTGTATTCTTGAAGCATTTTCATTTTCTTTTTCTCGATTGAGTTATTAATCTTTGACGAATCACGTTGCTGCAGTGATCCAAAACTAGTAGTCAAAGGTATATTAAGTCTGTGCTTACAAGAAGTGTGAAGGTTACTGGAAAGGAATCAAGGAATTGATATAATTTTTTTTTATGCTTAATGCTCTCAGCTACTAGTACAACAAATAAGAAAAATAATCAAGAGTACTGGGCAGGTCCTGAGTAGCTATTGATACAGACATGGTGAGGGCCGCTTCCTTGTAGGCAAGATACTGCAGGAGAACTGACGGGAGATGATGCACTTTATACTTCATTATGATAGTTTGAGTTACCGCTCAGATAACACAATAGGTCTGAGTAATGAAATTTTACTCATCAATCATGTAGTGCTCTCAAGGAAATATAAAAACTACTAACGTTTTAAGTGAATCCTTGGTATGATGAAGAGAGAGAGAGAGAGAGAGAGAAGGGGGAGGGGGGTGGGCTGAAGAAAGCAAGAGCACTAGCAAGTAAAAAAGAAAAAAACGCGCGGAACATAACAACACTTGTATTTGAAGAGAGGAAGCAATCGTTGCGGAAGAGCAGACTGGGTCATGTGAGTGGCGTTGAACAAGACAACAGAAGGCTCAAAAAGAGCGTCTGAAGATAAAGAAAATGTGGCTAAAGAAGTAGAAAAATGGCTATCGGAAAATCATAAGGACACAAGTTGGTAAACAAAGCAATAAGGTGACAATAGACGTTGCAGTTGGAAAATGTTGAAGTGACATTCGACATTTGGTCACGGCTTAGGGGAGAAGACGCATTTTTTTTTTTTCTTCCAAGTAAGCAAATTCTAGATATACCTCACAATTACGAAAGGAAAAGAAAATAATAACAGCCTGTGCTTGCTATGCTACGATGGACAGCGATTGGGATGAAGTGATAGTAATTCTAAAAATCGCCCGTGATGTTCTACAAGGAGAGACATATCACTGATCGTTATACAACTTCACTATACTATATATTGTGTTAGAGAAGTCTTGTGCATAGTTGATAGTTAATGTCTACCAAGGTTAACTTGACCGAGAGCGAAAGAGAGTGAAAGACAGGCTAGCAGTGGCAAAAGTCAATAACATCAGACAAAATTTATTTCAAGAAAGAAACCAGTCGTATCAGAGAAACAAGTGAGTCATATCCAAGGTAAGGAATGATAATACAAAAGACAAATAAAGCAGATAAGGAAAAGTAGAGGAGTGAAGATAATAAATCGACCTCTTGTGATAACGCAAAGATGGAGACGCTGTTGGCCAAGTGAGCTCCCAGCGTCACACAGCACAAAGAAAACGAATGATTAGAGAAATATGTTTCCTGCAGTTACAATGGCCAGCGATCGCGACGGAGTGGAGGTAATTTCACAAACGACCAGTAATCTCCCCACCTGGAGAGAATCACAGCTGCTCCTGGCGAAGTTTCAGTGCAGTTGTTTAGCTTGTGCCGAATAGGTTCTTTTACGTACAAAAAGTTCATATTTTGTCTTTATTAAAACCAGCTCAACCAGATAAAGACATAATCACCTCCATGTCTTCTATTAACAGAACCACGTTGAAAAACGAAAATATGATTCATGATGTTTTCAACTGTGATTCTGGTGATGATATCGAGTTTGATGAAAACAATGTAGCCAGTTCTCAAGGTAGTGTTGCCATCAGCCAAGAAAGCCAAGATGTAATGCATTTTCTGTGATAGCAGAAAGATGACACACTGACAATATTAGTCTCATTCTTGACATACGTACGGTAGACTGCGCCCAAGTTTGGGACAATATTTTTCGCTCGTTGTTCGTCAGGGTCGGATAAAGAAATTACACGGTAATTAAGGAAGCATTTCATGAATACTAATTTCTGCCTCCAACTTTCCGAACATATCAGAAGTTGTAGTTGTCTGGAAGCTATCGCCATTTAGTTTGTTGTGAATTCTTTATATATCCACCGCAGAAAGTTACTTAGCCCTTGCATAATGATACAATATTTTTGTGATTGTTCTACAAATGTGATGATACGTTTGCAAATCTTCAGTAACAATATTGCATACCAACTGTCGCTCAAAATCACTAAAACTTGAGAATAGGGTCACTGGAATCTATTATTTGACAAAGAAAACAACCTTTTACAGAACATCACTGCCTCTAATTCCTGATGTTTTTCATTGTTCTCTTGATGAATAGCATCGTGGCCAGCTGTTGCAATTCTGTAACAATTACTGTGATTAAAAAATTACAACTATAGCCAAAAGTACTAAAACATTATGGGCATAAATGAGTAAATGATTATTAGGAGTAAATGATTATTAGATTATGTGAATTACAGAACGTGGAAAGGAAACTTTATCTTAAGTTCCCTTTATACAGTGTTGTACTCGCCTTCATCAAGGGCTTTCAGGTTTCTGTCATCGCCATTAACTACGCTGCCATCAACATAAACAGCTTTATAGGTTTCTGGCTCACACGTATGGTTTGTGCTTTGGGCTTTAGACCTATGAACTGCCAGA
Source organism: Panulirus argus (assembly GCA_038088735.1). Classification (NCBI taxonomy): domain Eukaryota; kingdom Metazoa; phylum Arthropoda; class Malacostraca; order Decapoda; family Palinuridae; genus Panulirus; species Panulirus argus. The sequence continues at coordinate 19,466 of JAYMFT010063407.1, read as the reverse complement.
GTCATTAGGGCTGACATCGTCAAGCTACATCCACCAACCAAAAGTCTTTTAACACATTCTTCAGGTCTTCTTCAGGTGTGAGGGATTTTTAGACCACGGACACTTTCACTCACTGCGTATGTGACCCACGGTATAAAAAAAAAAAAGCAGTGTTTCACGCCGTTCCTTCTTTCTGATTATTTCTTTACGTCCAAAACTGATTTGTCAGGTGAAACTTACGTTTCTGTCCATAGTCTCAGTCTCGCACAGAAATCTCATACACAGCATACCTTTAATCACAGTTCCCCTGGCATCCTAATCTGATGCGTCCTTACTCATCTGTTCCATGTGTTCACCTTTCTTTGCTTTCTTTCCCTTCTTTTCATACCTTAAGGAGTATTGAAACAGATCATTTTTACCATTATTAATTCTCTCATTCGCCCCCAAGTGACCATACCCTCTCAACAGATGGTCTTTGGATTTCTTCACACATATGATCAAAATTTTTCTGCTAATATGAATATTCTCATATTAACGACCATGATACCTGGGTAATCTCTAATGCTCGTGTTGTCATTGATCTAGACCGAGGATAACTGAGGCTTCAAATTCATACGTGGGAGCTGGGACAAGCATTCCATCATCCAGAATTCTTGCACCAGCAACACTTAAGATCCTTTCCTTCACCAGAGCCCACAGTGCAACATAGATTCTTCGTAATAAATAACTCTCACTTTACCAATTTTTTAGTCAGTCACTTATACAGATTCACTGTTGTTAAAGCTGATGCTAAAGCTCATCAATGTTATTTCAAAAACTGTAACCTTCATCATAATGACACGGTTTCATAAAGCTTCCTCTTCTTACACCTTGGTACCAGAGTTTCTCAGCACAGGGTAACTCTGTGAATAAAGAGTCATCACCTTCGGTGAAATCGTATCATCGCTATTGGGCAAAAAGGAGCGCTGACTCGTTAAAGCTCCAGAGGAATCCATCCCTTCCTTGCTATCGATTGTAGCGCAGGATTGAAGCAACTGGGTTGGAGAACCCCTCTGGCTCTCTGACCGGGAGTATGTTGCCAGTCTCTGGACACCTAGCACAATACAACAACATTCGACTAGCATGAAAACCTTTACTTTTCTCGGGACATCATAAGATTATTTTCCTTCACACATACAACTGGTACACAGAGAAACTGAGAGATGGGCTGACTGATTACAGTACATTGCCCAGACTTAGGTTTGGTTACTTACAGAAACACCAGGTATTATACTACTGCAGTTCCCTCAAATAAATTCATTATTTCATTATTCCTTCTACAGTTGATTGTGTAACTTATATCATTTTACCCTCTTAATGACCCATGGGAGATATAATCATAATCGTCCCAGAATGAAATATGTTGTAACAACAAACATCATCTGGGCAAGCCAGCGGCACAGAAAAACATCTAGTGTCTCATTATTTGCAGTTTGAAGAGGAATGATTTTCATTTCCCAACGTATTCGCATCTAACTTTAGCAGCGCAACAAAGTTTGTTCCATCAATCTCACGTATTCATTTTTGGATTTAAGGGGAAAAACATGGGGATTTGTAGAATTCAAAATTGTCACAGATGAGGTAGCTCAGCTTAGACAAAAATTTGAGCTATATTCGATAATAAACATTTACATTCAGATGTTTTTCTGCCCCCAAACCTCAAAAACAATGGTTAAGAACCCTCGCTAAGATGCCCAACTAGATTTTGCCAACTTCTTCCTCTTACTCTCCTTCTTCCTCTTCTTCTCCCTTAGTATCTCTAACGATATCTCAACAATGTTTCACTTGTGGTGCTAGTGTAAACACAAATCTGCAGGTACTGCTGTGTTACAACTCGAAAGGTGTGGATGGTTTTGGGGTTGTCTTGCTGACGAGTGGGTGGTCAAGCAGAGAAGCCAAGTGGGTAGTCAGCTGGAGAAAGCGACTGTGGCTCCGCCTCTATTTTTTTTTTTTTTCTTTTCTGTCCGTAGTGCTGAATAATGTACACGTTTAAACACAATTATTGATAAACGCTTCATAAGTATATGATGATGCAGGTATGGAAACGACAAAGAGTATACAAACAAGAACAGGCAGAGGTAAAAATATGGACTTTTGTGCCTTCAACGTTAAAGAAAAAGTAAAAATGGTTTCATGCCATGTTTTGTTAACTGAACAGCCCCTCTCAGTATCATTGAAGGAATTTTCTACTCTAGCTGTGTCATGCCTATTCTTGTTTGCATACTTTATAGAATTTCTCTCCCTACAGAACGTTACAGTTTATAGATATTTTAGTTATTTTTTTTTCTCTGTGAGTGAGCCACAAGATGATTGTCATTACTTCTTCAAGTATGATTTTTCATTTCCTCTCTCTGTGGTAACTGAATATTACACCTTTTCCATTAGCAGAATTGTTTGCCATTTTCTTGTCAATTTCGTGAACAAATGTTTTTTACTATATAATGATATAAATATTTGTAAACAAAACGGATCTTAAGAAGTGTATAATTTTCCTTACGTCTCACTGTCATTGCACCTGAAGTCAATTTTAGCAATGACCGAAGAATAGTTTCCGCTCTATTCAAGATCCATCTTGTATGATTTTTTACAGCGGTGAGCTCACATGATGTCAGCTCCTACTTTCCTTCACAGAAGAGCTCATGCTAAGATGCTTTTCCCGATGTGGTCTGTCTAAACACGTTACAATCTTCATGACTTTATATTTTCCAAGATTAAATCTAATTAACCAGTTACCTGACCACTGCTACATCTTAGCATCAGCAAACATAATCTGATACATGATGTTAAAAAACGTTCTCATGCACATATTCTAGGAACTTGAATCTCCACCTGTCTTCACCTCCGAGCATTTCTCTTGTATGACATTCTGTTTCCATATAGATGAAGTCCCTTATAACTAGAATTTTACCACACCAACACCACTCTGCCTGGCTATCCTTGCCACTTTCTGGAATCTCCAGATCGTACCTTCATCATTTTCAACAAAAATTTGATCTGGTTATCAGATCTTTTAGGAGAACTGTTTATGAATACAATATTAGACAGATTTTATCAAAAAACGTTTTCCTAGAGTGTTTTGTTAGAACTACTCACTGTTACTAGTCTCAACTATGCCAATGATATCTGGATTTTTCTCATCCACTCGATATTGTGAGATTATAATTTGTGATTATTTTTAGCACGAACCAGTAGAAGAGTCATTAAACTCGTGTTGCGCTGTTCCTTAACCTTGTTTATATGTGCCATGTCTTTACAACTACGTTTTTATACACGTAAACACACGCACCACCCTAAGCCAGGTATCCTTTCATCGATCAACACCAAGGGGAAGATGAATACTTGGTTGGTTGTGGGCCAACTGCCGCCTCTACGATACGAATCCATGCTGGCCTGACCCCAGACGGGCCTGTGCTGACTCATGATCAGTATCGCTAACCACAACACCACGGAGGCCCGTGTGTGTGTGTGTGTGTGTCTGTGTGTGTGTGTGTGTGCGTGCTTCAAAGCAAAACATTTGATGAGAAATTTGAGTTGAACGGCCAAGTTCAATTCAGTCTCATACACATGTAGTGTTCAATATCGAAAGCAATCCCTCCGTGTAATATTATCGAACATGGGGAACCAGATTGGCTGCCAGGACCGGTTGCCTCTGAAAAGATGGATCACTTCGTTCACTATTCTTTACAGCTTTGTTTACCAGAGCATAAGCAACGGCTCTCATAGTCAATCGTCAGGTAATGGGAGATACTACATATTAGATTCTTATTTGTATCAAATCGTTCTATGTATAATTTTATAGTTTATATATATATATATATATATATATATATATATATATATATATATATATATTAAATCCTAGCACCACCACAATAATTCCGTCTCTCCTGTGTCATCTCGACTACAGACTGAGCTGCTCCGAAAACGCTTGCCTCTCATAATCTTTCTTCTCATGGTCAAGTGTTTAGGCACTGATAATCACCCAACTGTCGAGATCCGCTTTCATTTTTGCCCACAACAGTCTGGACCTCACTTCCTTAGCGTCTTCCACGCACTGCTACAGCTCAGGCTTCAGCAATAATGCTACTCCTTCCTTAGCTTCTGCCCTCACACCAACCCCTGACTTTACTCCTAAGACATTTCCAAACCAATCTTTCTCTTTCCCCTTTAGCTCTGTTTCGCTTAGAGGTAGAACAACCATCTTCCTTTCCTTAAACATACTAACTATCTATCCTTTCTTCTCATTTAGTTGCATCCACACACATTCAGACACCGCCAACATGAGCCTTCGAGGAGGGGTGAGCACTCCCCGCTTGACTCTTTCCTGTGTTTCATTGTTTTAGAAATTGAAATGCAAGAAGGATGGGGGTGGGGGTTCGGCCCCCCCCTCTCCCGCCCCATTGAGTCGCCATCTACGACACGCAGGTAATACAGAAGTAGAATTCTTTCTCCCTTATGAATTGTTAAAATGTCTAAACAACTGTTATCTTTTTACCAAATTCTTTTTGAGCTCTTCAAGATGTCTGATATCTGTAACATAACTTAAAGAATTCAGAAAGTACCACAGAAAAATTAACAGTCATCCGCAGGCCTACCGACCAACAGGAGATTGGCTGATCAGCAACTAGTCCTCTACATTTATCTAAAAGAGGTTTTTATTTCCTCCACTAGTTAATTCTTGATATTTCTAGTGTTTGCATACATTGTTGAAGAAAATGTGTGTTTACAAGTATACGTGAAAGAGAAGTCTGGGGAGTCTACAGGGGTAGATAGATTATGTGTTACTGACAGGTGAGCAAATGAGTTGTTGGGTTTGAATGGGCGAGAAGAGCGCCAGTTGAGATGTCTGATCATTTACTTGGTAGTGGCGAGAGTGAAGGTTGGTGGTGGATTTAGGAAAAGAAGTAACGACACACTTGTGAAAGATGTACGAAAGTGAGCGAGCTTGGAAAAGTGGTCTGTGTTCAGAGATACCAGGAGTGATTGACTGAAGAATGGTGTAGCATGAGTATATATGAAACTAAGGAAGAGGAAGAGTTAAAGTCACCTTTGGAGAGGCTGTATCTTTGAGAGTGCAGTTTCGTCAGAAAACTTCTCACTACGAAGAAATTCACATTCCCCTGCTACTGGCAGGAGCGCAGCCTTGGCCTACAGGAGCCTCTGAGAAGAGATCCTGGGTAACACTAAGACTCTTAAACTGTATAGATGGAGACGGATGGTAGTGCAGAAAGCTCTCTCCTACCCACCATTCCCCAAAGCATATCAGCCGGGTAGAAAATTGCTGTGAGGGCACACCGCTGAGCATGCAGTAGATACTGAAATTATAACCTGATGGAAATTGGTGACTGGGAACCACTTCCTAATCTGATTACTGTTACCAGATACTTCGGTGAGGAAGAACTGCAGCTGCTCCTCTGTAAAGGAATTAAGTTGGAATATATACATAATGCATCTGTAAGCGTGTTTACCACGGACTGCAAGCTTCTTATTCCTTAAGAATTAATATCATCAACGCATTTGTTCAGTCGTCTTTGGAATATATTGGTATTCTCGACTCGCAATTTCTAACGGTTTTTACTCATATTCTGTGAATGTTACTGGTGAAAATTTTACTCACTTGTATCATTTCTTCTTCCCTTTATCTGCATACTATTATTTCTGGTTATTATACCTGAGGTAAAAATCAAGAGCTATATCATGTAAAAATATTAAAAAATTTCTATTGGATCCCTCAGGAGTCTGCGGAATTTTATAGAGAAAATTATTTTAAACATCTGTGATTTTTTCCGCAAAGTTTATTTCTGAATGACAGAAGTAGTTTTGACGTTCTTTTTTATATTTACTCTAGATTTCCTTCATTCTTAAATGTTGGTGGCCAGAACTAAGCAGCACATCTTAACTGTGGTCTGACTAAGGTGTTGTGAGTCATATGTAATTTCCTACGTTTTAAAGTGTGTATATCAAATTATAAAACCTTACATCCGATTTGCTTTATCATAAGCTGCTAACCCTTGATTACAGTGTTTTAGGTCATTAACGATTATCGTTCCGAGTTTTTTTCCTTCTAATAATGCCTTTATAAGCATTTCATATACATTTCATATGCATTTCCTTACCAGTTTCTATATTGAAGAATGTTTCCTGTGTCTCTGACCACTGCCTAAATTTGTTCATATTTCTCTGAATGATCAGATAGCCATCTTTTGTCTGGGCATTGTTAATTTCTTACTGTCAGTGGATTTTTTTTTTTATTAATATACTCGCAAGTCGCTTCTCTGGATCATCGAGATAAAAATGATAGAAAGAATGGGACCAAGAACAGAGACATGTGGGGTGACCCGTCAGTCACCCTGAGTGAATCGGATGTTTCCCCATTTATTGTTATTCTCTGTTTTCTGTCTGTAAACCAGTTCAGAGTCCACGCACAAATTCCATTTACTATTTCGTCTGATTTGATTTTACTGAACTTTCATTTGCATGGTCCCTTCTCGAAAACTTTATTGAAAGGGAGGTATGCAGCACCAGTAGATAGTTTTTCTTTTTTTCAAACGTTATCAAATATATGCCTAATGAATTCTATCAACTTCTTTAAATATATTAGTCTTTACGAGACCCACTGCTAGCTTGCATTTAGTAACTGTCTTCTAGAAATCATACATGTTTTGTTCCTCACTATCGCGTCTTAAGATGTGAACCATAACTAAGGAAAGAATGACATGTCGATGATCTGTGGCACATTCTGTAACTTTTGTCTGTATCTTGGTGTCACAGTCACGATGAGCTTCCAGTCAGACATTGGCACTTTTCCTTCTTGTAGCGAGTTGTGGAGGTTGTTGGGGATGGGAAATGCTGTTTATCAACTTCCACGTTCAATTCATAGTGCTAGGATGTAGATCATCAGAACCAGTTGAGATAACTGGTTTAATTTTCTTTCAAATATTCAGCGCGCCATTGCCGTGAACTGCATGAGTCTAAAAATTTTGCGTTAACTTTCTTGGGCTTTTCTTTTGGTTGTTGTGATATATATGAAAGAAATAAAACCTAAATAAACACTAAATTGAAATAATTGTTTGATAACGAAGGTATATTCTTCTTATCGTTTGCTGAGGCACCATTTGCGTCTGATAAAGGGCCTGTAGTATACCTGATGATTCATTTTACTCGTTTCATATTTAAGAATTTTCTTCCGGGTTCTTCACCACCTTGTGAGAAATTCTCTTTCTGAATTCTCTTTCAGTGATTCTAATATCTTCTTACATTCTTTGTAGTCTTTTTTTGTACGTTCCATGAAACTGTGGACATAATCTTACTTTGAATTTCTCATATACTCATTTTCATTAAGTTTGATTTCGTCTTTTATTTCTTGGTGACAACCAGCCTGACAGTGTTTTCTCATTATTTTTGTCTTTCTGTAAATATTATCTTTCAAATAAAAGGTGGAGAATATGAAATTACACTACAGTTTTACTGTTGTATTTGTATTTAATACGTTGATCCAGTTTACAATACTACTGTCATTTTCCCCGCATTGTTGTTATACCAGCGATAGCTAGTTCGATGTGCGAGTCAACATCAACATTAATAAAACCTTATTACATTTAGACTTTCACTGACGTGGGGCATAACTTCGTCACCTTTATCCTGTAATATGTCTACTGAGAGAGGAGGGAAATACATAAAGGCTTGCGGTATTTTACCCAGGATCTAGAGTCTGAGCGGAGGTTGAAATAAAGTGGCTATAAACGACCTGGAATCCCACAAAAGAGCCTTTAACGTAATTTGAATTGAGATGAACGAGGAACTCTGGAATGGTGAAGCGTCACCTTCTTGCGCTACGGTTTTATTAACTGATATATATAAGAGGGTACTTACTACTTGCGACTTACTTACGAACACTTACCACAGAATTTTGCCAGAATGCAGGGATATAGCGGGATGCAAGAGAACGTAGTAGAGTTACAGAGAACGAGTCGTGTGAACGTCGTTTCGTCAAGCGTTAAGTGTGAGACTGAGAGATCATTTTTTGAGGACTGAATGCCAGTAGCTCACTTGTGGGTGAGCCAGAAAGAAAAGGAAGCTACCTGAGTTAAAGGAGTGCGTCTTGACAGCCATTGAAGTGCTGGTTCGCAGTGCAGACGTCATAGACCCGCCCAAAACCAAGGCGGTTGCTGCCGGTAACACCTCCTTGGTCGCTGGCTGCCAACCTCCTACTAAGAGAGAGAGACAGAGAGAAGGGACACATTACCGACATCAGAAAGGAAGTGAGATTATCCTATTTCACCAAATGCTGGATTTTTGACTTCAGTCACTGGGTTTCAGTATAATCCTGGATCTTAAAGACAATTTTTGCTACTGTAGTAATTACGGTTGAAGTTTTTACCCTCTGATGAATCGATTTATGAGTCTCCGATTTTTTCCTTTTTGATGCTTTTATCATATCTGTACGTTGGATTTCTCGGAGCATTTATGCGATGAGCTGAAAAGGCATATAGTATGTATGTAATTCTCGTCGCTCTGATTCGTATACCTATCGTATACGGTTAAAATGCTTGCTACATGTACACGCTTTGTGTCCCGTATTAGTACGGTTGTCCCCAGTGAAGATATAACGAGGACATGAAAGAGGATTTTTACCACAGAATCAGAGGCGCTTTGTATTGCCTCAAACAAGATTTATGACCATCATTGTGTGCAAGGTCGGTAGCAACAACGGTGAGGTTCAGTCGAGCCCAATAGTATCACAAGCGAATTATATACAACAATATTTGTGTGCTTGGAGAGGATTTGTTGTGAACATGGTCGAACGGTTTGGCCGTTCCAGAGCACAGGAGATTACTGGTTTTGGAAAACATTCCTTTTTCTTTATTTTACAGTTTTGTGACAATTTCATTTTTTGTGAAGGTATGTTTAACGGTACCATCCGCAGTTGTCAGTGCCCCTCTCTTTTCCTCGTTTCCATCGTGTCGTTTGTGTATTTCTCTGTTAGCGCTAGTATTGTCCGACTTGATTCATTCATCATCATTTGTAAAGGTGAATTTGCATAAGATTACAAATCCGTGACGAGATTTTAAACATATTGATCATATAAGCAACTAGCGAGTTTCACACCCATATCATTGTGCATGGATGATTATGTTTCCTTTTTATGCTGCAACCGACGTGACACGGGCAAAACATACCGCAATCAAGGCCATCTTGTGTGAAAAGATAAACAATAAGTAAGTGAAAAAGAATGACAAAATTAGTCATGATTCCGCGTGTGTTTGTAGACCTGACTGTTATAGGTAGAAAGGTTATGGGAAAAGGAAAAGGAGCAAGAAGGAAGAGAATTCCACAGTTTCGCTGCTGAAGGAACGACGGCGGTGTCGTAATGGTCAATCCTCGTGTGGCCAATCTACGCTTGCCACATATTCAAGCCTTGGTGGCAGGAACACACGCAAACAGCTCACGACAGAGTGGCCATGATAGTAACTGTTGAACAGGAAGAAGCCAGCGACATCGGGGCGGACAGAACGGGATGGCTGCATTGAGGTGATGCCTGGAGAATCAATGAGACGGAAGGCTGTTGAATATCTCCATGTTAACAGAGAGGTGAAAAAAGTAATTACAGCTCTAATCCAGTACCTCAAGCTTCTGGGAAGCAGTCTTTGTGATGTTGATGATGTGTGGTTTTCAGAACAGAATGAAGAATATAGTTACGTCCAGCATGTTTATGCCATCTTAGGTTTGAATTATAGTTTTGAAACTAAACAGTGGGAACCGAGTAACGAGAAAACAAGTGACAGAAAGATTCAGGGGGAGAAACTACGTCTTACCAGGACAAGAGTTAACCAGGTTACTGCATTCCCTCTCTTGAGTTGCTGCACAGGTTCGAATGAAGAGAGACGATATGTTCTGAACGACACAAGAGAACGAATGACATGAATAAAAGGAGAAGGAAAGTGAGCTGCGATGTGTAAAGTGGAATCATCAGCGTGAGTGGAGAGGGTTGGAACTTGATCATTTTTGAGGAGAGGAAAGAGAGTAAGCGATAAGACAAGAACCACGAGTAACGCTATTGCTGATAGGACAGAAAACATTTGTTTCAAATAAGAGCTGATATTTTGAAAATCTTGTGGGATAAAAAAAAAGACGAAAAGTTAAATAAAGAACGACAGGGTTTACTGTGTTTACAAATGAGGATGCAGAAAGTCGAGAGGCGGACGGTAATCGAAATTGATAAAGGCTGGATAATAACAACAGTTATCGTTCGAGAATATATTGCCAGATGGTTGAAATGGGCGAGACTAAATCTGCAGGACTTGATACAAGATCCTCGTGGGTATTACAGGTATAGTGGAACAGAGTTGGCTGAGCCTTTGAAGATCTTATTCAAAGAGTCGACTGGATCTGGTGTAATCCCGGGCAGATGGGAAATGTGCAGATACTGTTCCAGTATACTGGAAGAGAGATCGAGATGATTCTCTGGACTACAGACTGTCGTGAATGACGATCATGCACAGGACGACTGTGTTCGACTCTGGAAGAAATACTTCAAAAAAAAAAATCATTTCACAATATCTTGACCACGTGTTGTTTTTGATGGATCGCACTTTTGATTTAGAGGTTCATGACCATATGTTATCAACTGGTAGATATATGTGAGTCAACAATTCAGAGAAGAGAGGGATGGGTAGTTTGCATTTAATTTTTCCTTTTGTTCTTTGGATTTTGCACAGGCATTTCGATAGTTTGCTATAAAATGATCACTGAACGAAAGCAGGCTAATGTCAATGCGGAGGTGTAAAGATAGATGAGGAGATATCTAAGTGAAAAAAAGAGATGAACTCGGTGAGTAGGGGATGTTGTTTAGTGTGGCAGGCAGTCTCTGGTGAATTACCACAAGGATCGGTCTTTGAGAAAACCTCTATTGTTTTGGGTTTGTTTTAATCACTAGCCAGTAGAATAAGATCATACGCTAGTATGTTTACTGACAGTACAATGTCTATAAAGAATTTGGAAATGTGAAAGGCTGTGAAACACTATATGGAGATATAAGTGCTTTAACAGCTTAGGAGGAGGACAAGTGGATGAAAACCATCAATTTCGTATACAGAACTATCAGTGAGCTTGAGAGAGTTTAGAGAAATAAGTTTGAAAAATCTTGGCATAATGAAAAGAAATACTGTCATTTGACAAATGCATTGAAGATAATGTGAGAGCAGTTTCGAGTTACTAGCAAACAAAAAAATATGATTTAAGTTCATGAATGAAGGTATGTTTACGAAAATGCATACTTCGTTCACGAGTCCAAAGCTTGAGTATGGACTCAGTACCCCTGTGAAAACTCTCATTTATCGAAGCACATAAACAGGTAGGAGAGAATGAAGTAGAGTTGTGCCCGAAGTGGCTGGTCTGGGTTATGAAGAGAGGTTGGAGATACAATTTTTACCTTCCTTTAAAACTTCAGGTAAAAGAGGGAATCTTGCAATGACTTTAAAGGTTCTGAAAAGAGAAAATGTGGTTTAAGATACATTTTTCAAAAGATGAATGGTATGTAAATGGAAACTTTTAAAGGGAACCCTGAGAAGAAATGTAGGGAAATAATCTTTTCGGTATATATAAAAACGGACGGTGCGAATATATCGCATGAGAATGCCGTGTGTGCAGGGAATATGAATATTTTCCGTACAAGGTTAGACCAAAATATGTGTTTAAGGGGCGGGACAGTATGAGTATTCCTCATTTCCTGCAGGTAAAAATAGGTAAGTACTGACACGCACACACACAAAGTGAACGTGTTTGTGGATGATACCAAAATGACTTAAGAAAGGAAAAGAGTGGTGGGAATTGCATTAAGTTACAAGGGCACATAAACAAACCCCAAAGCTGTTCTAATACAGGGTTGATGAACTTCAGCCCGAGTAAATGCAACGTGATGAGGGTGGGACACGATGAGGGAATGCCTCTGTAGAATTATCATCTAGCACGAAATTAGTTGCAGGAATCTGTGCCATGTGAAAGCCTATGAAGTCGACACTGTATTCAACCTGTTGCCAGAGCCCCACCGTAGGACAAGAGTAAAGGACACCGACTGTCTGTTGGCGAGTATTAAAATCATATTCAGACACCGACTGTCTGTTGGCGAGTATTAAAATCATATTCAGGTAGTAAAATTTAGAAATGCTCAGCAAACTATTCACGTCGTATATTAAGTCAGGGCTAGATTATGCTTCTCAGGTTTGCTCAGCCTAACTAAAGGAGTGAGAAAAACACGTGTGTGTATATATTATATATATATATATATATATATATATATATATATAGAGAGAGAGAGAGAGAGAGAGAGAGAGAGAGAGAGAGAGAGAGAGAGTCGAGGGAAGGGCAACGAAAATGGTACCAGATTCAGCAGAGGTGAGTCTCAGTAAGATATGTCGAACATGGAAGAGAGAAAACTAAAGGGTATTATGATAAAAGATATGTTTTAACACTAGGTTGATGATGTCAGCAGTAACTAATCCTTCGAATAATGCAAAAGTAAACTACCCAGAGAGGCCTTATTATGATATTAAGGAAGAAACTTACCAAAAAAGATATGAGGAAATGAAGAAATACTTTTATGATTCAAGAAGAGTGGATGAATAGACTGAAATAATGAATTATGACAATATATAATGATTTAAAAGTTGTCTGATAGTGGACAAAGTTCAAGAGAATGAGCTTCACGAATGCAGAACTCCCTTCCTGTACAGTGCAATTGGGTAATTACGAATACGTAATTACGCAAGTTCGCACGCATGATCATACATAAATACAGATATTACACAGTTTAGTTAATTTACTTATGAAGCCAGAGATACGTCTGTGACTTCTATTAAGGAATATGCTGTTCTTTTTCCGGCATCACATGGGAACATATGACGTCAGACGTACCGTAAATACTAACCAACAGAAATCAATTTACGTTACTGATCATATCGCCCGCAAGACATCAACCCAAGCAAACACAAGCCCTTTGATACACGCTAGAAGCTACAAGACGTAAATACAAGAAGTCCTGAAGAGCCATGATTAACTCTCACTAGCTATCAGACGTCAGTCACCACGAGCCGCCAGTCAACACGGATGCACCGGCGATGAGACAGTTATGTCATGGGAGGTACTGATACTGCTGCACATAACGTGAGGTACAGAAGACGATACAGACACACAAACACAACTCGTAACCATTGTAGTACACGGCCCAACAGCGGCCATGCTCTGAGCAAACAAAGTGTATAAATTTTGCGACGATGGCAGAATATTCTCCAAATACTCTTCATCATCTAGTGACATACCTTACAAAGATTTTTTTTTTTTTTCCTTTTCCGTTCAACAATGCCTAGGGATGCTCTCACAGCATGAATGGAAATTCTGGTGATTTTGTGGAGCACAAACTTAGACAGGTACCGCATGGACTAGAGATAAACCCTTAACTACGGTAATGATGCCAGATATTGAGCGTTTCATCACTGTCAAGGTAGATACAACTGTATTATACCAAAAACATTCCCCAGGAAGACAACAGCTTTATGACAGCAGGATTAGAGACTACTGGAGTTGCAAACAGTTCCCAGAGTTCTTCCTCAGCCAATCATCACTGAACTGTAAGTGGTTGAGCCTGAACAGTCTCCCAACCGTTATGTACCCCAAGGCAAAAGATACTAAATATTTCAGGCCCTCAAAGTCTGTCACCGTGTACATATCGAGGCCGACAGGTTTCGGCGACATACTGGACAAAAGTTTTAATAAGGTTCTCGAAAGTTTAACTTGTCGGATACCTTGAGCGTTCTTGATATTGCTGGGAGCGCAACGACCATTCATGCTGACAATCGCATCATCAGAGTCAACAAGTTCTTTTCCAAGATTAAAGCGTCTTTGTGGTTCCCGGGTTTGTTGTTTGTTACCGGATGTAACGCTTAATGGAAGTAAATCAATAGGGTTGTTATAAAGTCAAGAAGTAGAATTATGTGTCATCAAGAAGAAATAATATGTATACCAATTATATTTTAATTTTTTTTTTAAAGGAAGACTTTATCTTACGTTAAGAAGAGACAGAGTAGCCCATGTGGTTTTGCCTGTCCCTTTGATTCATAATATGCAGCGCAATCAGATATTTCTTCAGAATAAAATGGCTTCATTTCTATTGTCTAACAATTTATAATACTGAAGATTTAAGATTTGCCAACTCAATTTCCTCGTCTTTGTACGAACGTGGTTCAATTTTATTATATTTTACTCCCATATAATTGAGCTGAGTTTTATTAGAGATAAAGGAACTTTTTTTTTTTCTCACCGTCACCTTCGTTTCATCAACCTGATCATCCTGGATATTCATTTACTACCAGATGTACAGCATCATAAATTCATTACCATGGGCAATAGCTGTTCTGTCATTGTCCAGTCAGAAACAAATTGACGTATTCATATCGATATTAATTTGTCATTTTCTAAGATACTTCGTTTAGCAGTAAAGATTTTTTTCGACTGACAGAATAATGAGTAAATTGAAACCCCATGTCCGTGCAAGACCCAGTAACGGAATTTAGTGCATCAGACGACTCAATGCTCAGTACCATTATGGCGAATATTCTCACTAACTGGCTGGTGACTGGTAATACATGCATAATGGAGACGACAGAGAAGCCCCTCTGGTTACTGCACATGTGGACCCGGGGGGGATCCACCCCTTTGAGCAGACAGCGTAATTAGCTTAACCTCTCGTAAATGAGTGTGCCAGGCAGAGGGAGAGAGAACAGCTGGGAGGAGAGAGAGAGAGAGAGAGAGAGAGAGAGATGCTCTGTTTACAAATTCATTTTACGCATTTCCTGCATCTTCAGCGCCTAATGGTATGGAGGGAAAGTGATTCATCTGTGCATTGTAAGGAAACTGGATTATGTTTTAAGGTCATAGTGAGACCTGTTACGGTGGATAGTTTTAAACTCGATGGAGAGACTGTGGTGAATTACTGTACTGAGTTAAGAGTTGCCTGGGACGTTTGCTGACCGTTTTTGAACTTGCTCTAACATGGAAATTCCACACATTCACTGATTGGGATCCAATGATATTGAATCTAATACAGAAACCTGAAATCATAGGGTGACGGCCTCAGTCTTAAGGGAATCAGAAACACTGGAAGAAGATGGTAATAACATTTATACACACTAGTGATCGAACCCTGGGCGTCCTGAGGCGGTTAACCAAGTTAGCTCTTCCAAATCCAGGGTTTCACTATAACATGCAAGTATTTTAACGTCCAAGAAGAGAAAATGAAACATACGTACAATTTTGGTACAAAATGTATTAAACAAAGTTTATATGTGAAACACTTCCTCGAACAAAAACAGTTAAATAATCAAGTGATGCAAAATATAGATACATTGCATGCCTTCAGTTAATGAATTTCAGTTTATTTCCAACCATTACCGAATACCCAATATAAGCCTCTTACTGCACAGCGCTGGCGTATAAGACTTGACTAAATTCAGAAAACTTACCAGCACAGCTCGTAAGTATAAATAAGAGAGAATAGTGTGCACCAGTTGGTGCTTTTTTATGCTCGCCTCTAAACCTGCCTCATTTTGAAAATACTAATATTACTATCACATTCTAAAGATGTTTTACATAATTATTTTATAGTTCTCTCCGGCACTGCATTCTTATACTGTGTATTTTATAATCATATAAAGTAAGATAATGATCAATATAGTATTGCACCTTCAATAATTTCCTAACTACCTACAGATCAAATGATCTGGTAAGGTATGCAACACCTGTAATTCCTCAACCAACCACCCAGCCAGGAAAAGCCGCGACACTCCTGCGTTGTCTCGTGTCTCTCAGCCACCGCCGAGCGATGTGCTGAGGTGGCGAACTATTTTGCAGTTGCACATTTGTGGATATATATAACACTCACCTGGTAATATTATATGTTTTGTGCTGTCATTTTACTCGAGCGGAACATTCTAATCCTGTTTAATCTCCGAAGCAGGTAAAGTATTATTATTATTGTCATTATTATCATTATGATTAGTATTATCAGTTGTATTATAAGTATCATTATAATAATGATAATAACAATAATAAAAATAGTAATGATAATAATAATATAATAATAATAATAATAATAATAATAATAATAATGATAATAATAATAATAATAATAATAATAATAATAACAACATTAGCGGTGGTAAGCAACGACTGGCGTACACAGCTGTATTACAGAACGTTAGGAAGTTGGGTTATGGCAACGCCAAAGGGAATGACGTTATGGAAAACGTATATTACCCTCGAGATTCACGTGTTCTAAACCCTGGTATAATCAACAAGATTCACAAATCACAAAAAGAAAAATAAAAGAGGAAACTACACAGATTAAAACTAGAAATAAGTACCGCTAAGTATGTACATAAAGTAGAACGCAGTGGGAAAAGTATGTTAAGTAAGTCAGTGGTGACCGAATGTGACAGGGGGGTGGGGGGTGGTTGGGGAGGAGGGGAGTGGGAGAGGGGAATGTCAGTATGCTGAACAGCCTTCAGTTCATCTTCGTAAAGGCCGACAGTTATAAGACACGAATAATAATAATAATAATAATAAAAATACTGTTACAAGTGAGGCTGAACCAGATGTATGTCAGCACGTGGCTGGGGGCTGGGCTGGTTACCACTGCCCAGGCACAGCCAAGCCCACCACACACCCAACACGCCTCCACAACACCCCAGCCACAGCCTCCCTTGCGACCTCTCCCAAAGAACAGTTAAAAAAAGAAAAAAAAAATTAACCTGACGACTTTTGAGTTTCGTAATCACTACAGTAACTGCAATAATATAAAAATAACATCTTCGTAATTATTGTAATTGAAAAAAAAAAAATGCAAGGCGAGCATTGGGTGGACCACGGCATGTGACACGGTCTGGGGAAACCACGGAAATGTCTGTGGGGATTGGCTGTGTGGACAAGGGCATCTGGTTTCCGTGCATTGCACACGACGGCGAGAGCGGACGTGAACATAAGTGAGGCCGTTTCTTCGAGTTCCTGGCGCTACGTCGCTAGGCGGGAAACGGTGGGGAAAAAAAAAGACAAACAATGAAATATCTGTAATTTAAATAGTTAAATTTTCAATGAAGGGAAAGAAAAGTGACATCTCTTACCGGTTAAATGCAAATTAGCCACAAATTACAACAATTTTCTCTGAACAAATGTGAAAGCCATAACGATTGTAAAAAAAAAAAAAATCAAAACTAAGATTAGTTTATAATGAACATTTTTAACGTGTCATGCCTACCAGAAAAAAAAAGTGTATATCCGCAGGCCAGACTTTTAAAACCCGGAAAAGAACGTCTTTATAAAGACGGTAAAAATTACGAAGCGAGGCCGGAATTCCGGGAAGGGTGTGTGGGCGTGTGGTGGGCAGGACGCGCGGGGGAAAACAATATGGGCGCCGTCCATCTGGTGGCCAAAGCGAGAGCATCCACCCAGCTACTGATTAATTAATAATAATCCCTCCCTCCCCACCTCCCACAGTCATGAGGGGAAGATACGAACAATCATTCGTTATGAATAATATGCACTGGCATCATCAAGCACAGTGAATCGAGACGGGTGTAGTATAAATAAGGCGTAATGAGACAGACAGACGCTTTTCCATTCGGGTGAAAAAAAAAATAAAATAAAAAATCACGCTCTCCTCATAACCCGGACTCGACGACATGGTTTCCCGCCGAGCTGTTATGCACACACACCTGATAACATAATAACAATCTTTTTTTCTTTCCCCGAGATGATGTTTTACGAGTCACTGTTTCTTTGTGAACTTTTAAGTCTTCAGATTTATATATATTTTTTTTTCTCTCGCTTTGCAGTTTGGTGTGAAAAAAAATTAACCTGTTTTTATTCCGTGTTTCAACTCTTTACGCCTCCATCCCATCTCTCTGTATGTCTTATATCTCTCGTTATCGTCTCTTATTTCCCCTTCTGACTCGAAATGTCATCATCTCTCCCGTGTCTCTACTTTGTCTCCTCTGGTCTCTGGCCGGACCCGCCTGGCCACTGCTGCTGCTGCTCAGGTCAAGACGCTCTGGGGTAAACGCCTCCTTCTCGCCTTTCCCACCACACGCTACCATGACATATCTCCCTTCTCACAATCCCCCCAAAACCCGTTCCATCGTATTTACCCACAAAAAAAAACATTTCTCACAATCTGTCGTTAGGTCCATAGACATACGACAAATCAAATGATAAGCACAAGAGGATTCGTATTCATAGACAACCTCATTTTGAATCATTAAAAGCTCGTTGGATTGAATTATGAAAATTATGATTCAAGAAACTATAATATTAGGAAATCTATAAAAAAAAAGTGATTAACAAGAGATAAATTCATACGTCTGGCAGTCCTGTCAAGAGGCAAAGTCCGCGATGGCGGATAAGCGCAATTTCGACCCCCAAGATGAACACGAGCCCAGCGCTCGTGTAACGGGACGGCGTGCAGTCCATTACTGGAATCAAAACAAACCTTCTCCCGACCTTTCTGTAGCCTACCATAATCAAAAAACTTAAACATTTAAGTTAATTTCCTCTAAAAAGGCTAAAAATCAGACCGGAATATACTTCTAACCGGTCTTTCTTAAAACAGGGTAATGTAATCTTACCAAAACTACAAAATACTGATCAATCTTTACCTGAAATCGAGTAGTTTGGCCCAGGTAAGATGAAAATATGCATAATTATGGGACGTTTTAGCGTATACCTGTTCATCCCTAAAAAAAAAGTATGACCACATTCAAGAGGAAATACCAAGAGTGGCAACCTGCTCAGCGGGGAGGGCGATGCCGGGAATACCCAAACAGGAAACCGGTGGAATTTACCAATGAGTGAGCAGCAGCCAACCTGGGGCATGGAGGAAAGTACATGGATACAACGTTAATGTTTTAATCATGGAGGAAACAGATAAGAAAACGCAGACAAATATAAATGACACAAATTGCTTAATGATTAATACATGGAATGTAACTTAAGACATGTACGGTTGTATTTATGTATAAGCAGGAATCAAGCGGACAATGTAAGATGTAAATAATGAATGGAAAGGATTGAAACGGATTGAGATGAAAAATATACAAATTAACAACCAAGTACTAACTTCCAATTATGACCACTTAGGTACGTGTATATAAATGCCTTTATGTGTACACACACTCACACACACACATACATATTTGATCGTCGTTTCCAGCGCTGGCGAGGTAGCGCCAGGAACAAAGAAAGGCCACATCCGCTCACATCCAGTTTCCAGCTGTCATGTGTAATGCATCGAAACCACTGTTCCCTATCCACAACCAGGCACCACCTACCTTTGTGTGTGTGTATATATATATATATATATATATATATATATATATATATATATATATATATATATATATATA
>JAYMFT010063396.1:0-14825 GCA_038088735.1 Panulirus argus | reverse complement strand
AATATATATATATATATATATATATATATATATATATATATATATATATATATATATCATTGGAATTTCGTGGTGCACATAACTATGGCGTCTCAATTAGTGTGAAACAGTGGCTGGGAGGGCGATGGTAGGGGAAGACCTTGGCCATCCTGCTTCATTGGTAATCAAGCCCACGTCTCATGGTGGTAACATGAAGACCAGATGGGCAACACAGCTGGTTCTGTATGTGGCCAACACCTGTGAGGAAACAGCACTCATGGTTTATGAGGTGTGTCCAAGATGGAAAGTGCAAGATGTCTTGCTCGCGAAAAAGGGACATTATAAAGGACAGAGTAAGCTTTGTTGTGTTGATGGGCGAGTTTCGTTGAGAGTATTTGCCGCGCTGGTGGTGGACCGCTGCCTTAGAACCATCTGCCGTTGCCTTCACACCAATGGGTTTTGTCAGATGTTTAACTCCCGTAACAACCCGAAAAAGTGACTGATTCATTCGACGATAGTTCCGTTACATTAACAAAGGGCTAGAGACTTCACACTGAACCTTTCTGGACAAGTTATGAATCAGCGTCCCGTACAGGTTCGACTCCCCATGGAAAGTTAAAACTCTTTGTTGCGTCATGGCAGATCACCTCCAGTCTCGTTCCCTTGACTGAACACTTGTTTAAACCATTAAAATATACGACGGAGGGAAATGCTGAATGAGGAAAAGGGTAAGAATATCAACTTCCTGAGAACGACAGTACGACAATGGAGCACAAAAGAACGACCCGTAGAGCGCGACGGCTTTGACCACTGTGTGTAATGATGCCCTGGCCTCTGGCTCGGCCGTGAAGGGTCTGGCCAAAGGACTGCATTCGATGTCGTACCGTCGCGTTGCAAGGGTCATGTCGTCCTGCTAAAGGGTCGCACCGTCGCGCCCAGAGTCAATGCCGTGTCACAGCGGGTCGCGAAATGCTACCAGTAAGAAAATACATTTCATTTCATTTTTTTTATCATTGTTCCGTGCTTCACTCGAACGCCCTTTTCTGAAACAAATACAACATACGAAGAAAATAGTCTTCGTGCGAAAAACGAATACATTGGAAATAAAGTAATTTACTGAAGTAAGTGAAACCAAAAATTCAAGAAAAACAGAAATTAATATGTGTAAATGTGTGCTCCTGAGGTGTCGTTAAGTCCTGACTGCTGTTGTGTGTAATTACCTGCTGTAGCTACATTACGAGGCGAGAGTTGTGCACCGGTGGCGCCTCATCTCTAGAACTTTCATTAATATCACAACTTTCTTTAAGCTTGTATACGTTGGCTGCATTCCCAATTTCATCTCATAGCTTATTCCATTCATCCAGTGCTCTGATGCTATGAAATTACTCAATCACATCTATACTAACAACCCTTGCATTGCTCTTTCTTTGCATCTTTTCAAAAAAATTAACCCCTCTCAACTTTCTCAAATTGGTTTAAAAGTTTGACGGCTGTGATTATGTCGCCTCTTCTTTTTTTTTCCGTTGTACGCGTACTTAATTTATGGCATGTAACCTTTCGCTGTAACTCATCCTTCTTCTTTCAGTTACCATCTTTGTTGCCCTCCTCTGGACCTTCTCTATTAGTTCTTTGTGTTTCCTTAAGTGAGATGGTCATGCAAGTCTAATTTACGTTGTATATAGACTAATAAATATTTTCTCAACGTACTTACATAAATGCAATTCTAACATTTACCGACAGACAGCTTCCCTCTTTAAAAATTCTCTTGAGTTGGCGTTCTGACGATAGGTTCAATACGAGTTGTTTTCGTGGTTTCCTGCATTTTGTTGCCCGCTGGGTAATATTCATGTAAAGGCTTTATGTAAATATGTCCCATCTTAATTACCTTGCATTTGCGGGGCTAAATTTCATTAGCCACGTATCCAATCAACTTTAGAGTTTGTCTAAGTCCCTTTGTAAACTGATGCAATCTTCGTCCTGTCTTACTCTTCTCATGACCTTGGCAACGTCCGTAAACACATACAGATATGAATACAGTCCATCAGGCATGACATTCACATAGATTAATACCGACGGCCCTGTCGCATACCATTGATAATCCTAACCCACCTCGGAAAGGCTCCTGTAGTATGTTTCCTCCGCCCCCTTCCACTAGGATAATATTCTATCCATGGATGGAGTCTCCTCCTCACTCCTCCCATGTGGTATACAATGAGTCCTCGCCTTTAACACGTCACGAAAATCGCCATCATAGCTTCTCCTTAACCCTGGTCTCCTAAATCATCTAACCTCGACATTTTTTTTCTAAATCGATATTTGTCACATTCTTCTTTTCATAAAGGTTTTATGGAGGCTAATAAAAGATTCTTTTTTCCTTATATTGGTGGCTTTCGTAAGGAATGTGACCACAAACTAGTATAAGCGGCCTTCCGTGGTTGGAGTGATGATGTCTGGGAAGGCTGCCAGTCTGTGGGTTTGTTCCGCTTGGTATGGAGGTTGTCTGTACGTAGTGAGAGCTGGGTATTGTGGGTGGGGAGGAGGAAGGCGAGGGAGGAGGTGAGGGAGGGAAGGAAGACCTGGTATGTGCGGTACGCTGACCAGGTGGTCAACGCCAGGGATAGATGGGCGCCCTGTTTACGGTTGTTGTGGTAGTGACCTCGATACGTCTCCATGGTAATAATGTGGACCTTCTGTAACCCCACCCGCGCCACGGGTCCTGCCCACGGACGTGTTTAGGGTGTGGGGGACAAGAGCCAGGGGTAAGGTAATGCGAAGAAATAAACATTTGGGAACCTTGGGGAAAGATACGCAAGGAGGACAGAACCAAGGATAACACCTTTTAAAAGTGTTGAAATTAGCAAGTAGGAAAAACAAAAACGAAAATTTAAGAAAAAGTGATTTGAGAGAAGTATAGACCTATGTAAAACATATTGACAATAAAAATCTTTGCAAGGTACTTTGTAAACAGCCAACTGTATTGTCTGGTGAGTTTGTGATCAGAGGATTTTTAACAGCATTAGTAAGGCGATGGGTAAACCACTTTCCCCTGTGTTAAGTAATCTTTTTTCGAGACAAAATTACTGCAAAATTACTGAGGGAAATTTAACTCATTAATGCAGACTGGCTCAGATACGTAGAGGATACGCTATGCCTCTGGCCAACTAGTGATAACCAAAAACCATTTCTCCCCTTCCTATCAATTTAGTGCGTTCCTTCAGTTTTACAGTTGAATTAGAGAGTGATTGTATGTTACATTTCGTAGACTGTCTGATTCATTGGGTCGGCGACACGTTCAACTCAGCATTTACAGAAAACCCACCAATGGTGGAGAGATTTGTGGCAGATTTGTGGCTTTTAACCATTCCCCACTACAACTCGGCTCCCGTAATTCTGGTACCATCCTTGCTGCTCTGCTCTGGACTTTGATTATAAGTTCTTTGTGCTTCTTCAGGTGCAGTCACGAAGCTTAATAAGAGAATTCTAGTTTCGGCCTGTTATATGATGCGATAAATCTCCCGCTTATCTCCTAATCCATGTACTTGTATGTGATTCTAATATTTGCTAGCAGACAGGTTGTCTTCTTTACAATTCTCGTAAGGTGGGACTCTGGCGACAGGATCAAGTGCACTGTTAACTCCTCAGTGCCTCTTACACAAAGACTCCTGCAGCTTGTTCCCTGGTAGACGATATTCGTGTATGGGTGTCTAGGCTTTAATTTAGAGGAGGTGCCAAATACAGCGAGAGGCAGGACAATAGTGAGGACATGCCGGCCCCAGGCACGCTGAGGTGGAGGCGGGCTAAGGAGGCAGAGACGGAGGCAGGCAGGAAGGGAGACAGAGAGGCAAGCAGGGAGGCGGCGGGGAGGGAGGGAGGTAGGCAGGGAAGGAAGCAGAGGAGCAATCAGGGAGAGAGGGAGGAAGGGAGGGAGACAGAGAGGGGAGTAGGGAGCAGCAGCCCGCATCACAACCCTGATATAACGTTAATACATTCTCCGCCGCAGGTGTCTCCTGCCATCATGGCCACCCCCACCGCTACTGCTGTAGTCCTGTTGTTGCTCCTCAAGTGCTTGATCCTTCTCCATTCATCAGTATTGTTTTCCAAGAATGAAGAAAATCTCATCTTAGATTTCTAAGGTGCTGTGATCAAAGTCGCATCAGAAACTTGGCAATATATCTTAGCAACGAGCGAATCCCGGTCAACAGCTTGAAAAACTGACAAGGCTGGTCCCGTCTACTGTTACAGATTGAATTTCACCGAATATTTTTGTTTCTGTTTAACATATTTTGTTCATACTTTGTAGCTGTGTACGAAGTATGTCTACGTAAGTGAAGTTGAAGATGACAGCATTTGTCTCGACTACAATACCAAGTTGTTAACCAAAATTTCCGTTAAACGTAGTTGTTTGTTGCAGCCATATTGTGATATGCTGAAGATAACCTACTGTCCCAGATTACATGAGTAATGAGGAGTCTTATGGCCGAGGACTGCGCAGTGAGGCATTCTTTATTATGTATTATGTGGAATTATTCAGGCAGACCTGTTGGACGCCTTTAGCCCTAGACGTACGTGGGTTTCCCTGCCCCATCAGCTATGGGCATCTCTCGCGTCATCAAAAGGCCTCTCCCTCAGGCCTCGCACACGACCGCCAGGGAGCCTTGACGACGCGGCGGTATAGGGAGGTCTGAATACATCATCTTGTCCCCCTTCCCCTTCTAGCCTCCTTTTCCCCCGGGGCCTCTCAGCCACTCACCCTACCCCTACCCATTCCATTCACTCTGACAGAGGCACCAGCTGCTCGTCCTGCCCCTCCTCACTCACCCGCCTCCCTGACCAGATTCTCTCACCTCCCTCCAACACACACACACACACACACACACACACACACACACACACATACACACACACACACACACACACCAGCGCACTTTCACCACGATAAAGAAACAGAACAAATCTTGTACACAGTAAACAGAAGGATGTCATAAACATAATTTACATTCACTGTCACAGATGAGAATGAATCACACGTAGCAGATTTACGAAGGCCCCGTTTGCCTTGCCCTCGAGTAAAACAAATTAGAAGGAAAACTTGTATATCATACATAATTTCAATTAATATACCATGTGAGACTGTCAGTAACGATTCGAAACATTTTGAATGTGACTGACAAAACATTCTGAGGAACTGAAGGTTTCAACTACGACTCACAGATTAAATGCATACTTGTTAAGTATGTCGCCACATGCAGCTGAATCTGAGAGCGTGTTATACTGCGAGACGTATGACATGAAAAACGAAGAGCACTGTACATCCTCGTTCGAAGAGAGGTAGAGAGCACCTACCTGCCCACTTTAGAGTATCCTAGACCGGTTTCTGCCAATAGGCAGGGCTATAAAGCGTATCGCTCAAAGCACGTCTTGCATGATAGAGTGATACCGTTTCTCTCGGGCGCCATGCACATAACTGCCAATCCTGGGCTCATCGGGGACTGTTCTTAACCAATTATTTAGGCTTCCTTTAAATTTTTTTATGCCTGTTTTTATGTATGTTTCTGAATTATCTTTCCGTCTTTTTTTAGGGGGCTCTCGTATGTTTTGTTAGATAATTTGATACCTTTCAGATATATCCTAATGTACTGTCTACTTAATAATTCGGTAATTTCCTTGTTGAGACGGTTTCAGGCATAGTGCACTGTACTTGGCACCCTCAGTTTGCTGTCAAATGTAGATTACCTTATATACATCTTCCTCCTCTTTCTAAGCTGTAGGGTTCGAGTACTTTTCATCCTCCTGTGATAGTTCATATGTTTCATTCCCTCCAGCTTGCTCGTGATAGGTTTCTGAATTCTTTCGAACTTGTTTAACTTCCACCTGCTTGGTTGTTGACTACACGATATAACAGCGTTCAGTTTTGTGTATATACGCGGAAGAGAGAGAGATAAGAGAGTGACAATTATACAGCGTAGCGAGCGACGTTGTAAGAATGACCGAATAAAATATACAGGCTTTGAGTTTGCCAGCTGAAGTACATAGCCGAGTAGTTTCTCAGCCTCCAGCTAACAATCAGAAATCCAGTCAGTATTAACAGCCTTCAACATATAATCAAGCGTCCAGGAAACAACAAACAGCCCTCTCATAACAATCAGACGCCCTGTTGACAATAGCCTCCAAACTGACAGTAAGGCGTCCAATCAGTAATAACAGTCTTCAGCTAACTCCTTTGCATAGTCATCTATCTGCTTTCTTGATTATCTTCTCCAGAACCTTACGGGCCACACTCGTCAGGCAGACCGGTCTGTAGTTCCGACGTGCCTCTCCACGATCTTCCTTGCATAATATAGTCTGGTATGATGTTTGCCCTTTTTCTACTCCCTTAGCACTTTGTCTTTCTTTAGCGGCATCTTGAACGGTATTCCAAGTGGTGTCTTCAACACCTGTGGTGAAATTTCATCAGGACCATAAGCATTGTACGGTTCATGGTGCCTTTAGTGTTCACTTGATATCTTTCTAAGGTATGTTATTGGTTGCCAGGACCTCAGTGCACATTACATTACGATGGGACCGGGACTAAAGCGTCTTCCGCAGTAGTCCAAGTACATCTTAGACAGACAGACAGACAATTCGGGTTATTTCAGCAAAATTACATGACTGGGGAAGATGACTCCCAAAGCACTCGTGTGTACACTCGTAAGTCATTATAGGCATGTTTTGTCAGTTTATCTTTTAGTGCGTATATGAATGTTCGTGTGATTATCTGTTTGTATGTTATGGGGAAGGAGTTCTCCACTCGTGGAGCCCCCAGTCCTTATTTTTTTTTTTTTTTTGTATTATTTGATCTTTCAAGCTTATTCATACTGGCTGCAATTACAGTTTTTGTTTCTAGTTTGTTCCGTGTATCCATCAAACCCATGATCCTTTGACATCCAATGTATCTCTTTGACGCGTTGTCACAAGGGATACCTTAGGTACTCCATCTTCCCTCAAGTCCCTCTCATTTGCTGTTTCTTCTAATCTGTTTCTTTCAAGAGGATAGTCCACTTTGGCCTCTTTGCGCTGTGTCTCTTCTTCCTCATCTCATATCTAGTTAGGATAAACTCCTGGGCGTACGTATATGGATGTGTGCTTTAGTGCGTGTGGTTTTACTCTGTACGTATGAAGAGAGAGTTTTACACTCGCACGACTCAGCCTCTTAACCTTGTATCTCTGCCGTGTAGTCTTCTGACCTTCGAAGTACCGCTAACACTTCCCGTGAACTTTGCTGAACTTGTACATTGCTGAGTAAACATTTCCTGACGTACCTCCTGACGCTCGTTTTGCTCATTTGATATCCTTGTTCCCCTAGACTTCTAAGATTTGCTTTCTGTTGCCATTATCGTTGTACCGAGGAATTTAAAGTGTTTGTCATTTTCCCAGATATCCTTCTTCTCTCCACAGAAAGCATATACAGAGCTTTCCTCTTCTTTCCTCTGAGCTCCTTCCCCTTGATTTTAGCACCATTCTCAGTGCATCTGTCGCAGGTCAATGTGCTTCCTCAAGTCTTAATGCCAAGATGTTGAGGCATATCCAAGCTTGGGTCGAACTTTCGTCAGAAACATGTTCTAGAGCATTTCCCTGAATAACTGAAAAAAAAGAGCTTTGCTATTCTCTCTACATATCTGATGTGATTTTCTGGTGATGTATTGATTACCATGGCATCCTGGAGGTCCCTTTCAGTTTGATTCATGTAGCTTGTTTCCCTTAATAGATAGCAGAAAACACTACACGTTTTCATCTGTTTCTACATTCCTTACTTTACATTTTGGGGCTAAATTTACTTAGCCATTTGCCAGACTGGCGTTGCAAATCATTTATGTTGCAGGATGTTTCACGCTATTAATACTTCTTTCATAAATCTGACTTATTCAGTATGTTTAATCAGGTATGATTTAGTCCCTCCCGCTGGTCATTTACATAGACGGTGGTTCAACTCCGTCTTGATGATCGCCACTTGTTACCATCGCCCCTCTTTGAAAAGGCACTCTTGACATAGCCTCTTCTCTCTCCTAATGAAGCACCTTTCATTCCACAAAGAACATTACCATCCTGACATCGTCTTTTCTTTCCAACTCCTTTACCTTTCATATGTGACGGACAGTATCAAAGGCCTTCTGGCAGTCCAAGAACACATACAATCAACCCAACTGTCTCTTCTTAAGATATGGCTTACTCATCACAGAAGTCCAAGAGGTTTCTTGTTACTGGTATGAATCCACGTTGTTTCTCTGTCTTATATATCTCACCTTGCAAAAGAACCATATACCTCTTTCCAATTTGTCTTCTTCAACAGACTGCACACCACGGATGATAATAACACAAACTAGTGCACAGTTACTTCCCTGTCACCAATCTTAAAGGAAGATACTACTCATAAATAATCTTCTTTTATGACCATAGAATAACACCCTCAGCTTTTAGTCTAGAGCTTCTGTAAACTCCTCAAGTACAGAGGATGTGGTGCCATTGACGCCCATCAGCCTTGTGTTGATCTTCCTCCTTCATGAGCCATCTTCATAGTTCCAGGCTTTTAATATCGTTGTTTCTCAAGCAGTTAACCCCTTCCCAGTATGTTACTGTAGGGAGTTACTTGCCTTTTATGATAAGCATGCTTTTAAAAACTTGGTATTTAGCCCTTTACAAAAATCACTGTCTGTGTCAGTAACTTTACCTTCTAGATTATGGAGTTTACCACACGACCCTTCAAGGATAGTTTGCCACGGATGAGTATTTGAAATGGTTTGGGGTAATCCTTTGATTTATCTGTAACTTATTGCCATATTTCTGTTGTTACGACGTAGAATGACTAAATAATTCCTTGCCCTCTGGTACCTTTCACACACTGCTTGGCTGCTGTGTTCCCTGTGTCTGTTACCTTCCCTGCTGTCGAGCCAATCAGTACTTCATTCCAATGCATCGCTGCTTATTGGTCATTTCCTACTGGCGGTGCCCACCTTCCGACTCACAGATTTCACAGAATCTGGTGCAAAACTGTTCTGTCCTCAAATTGTAAAATTCCCCCTCCCAGTCTCTGCTCATGAAATGGTATCAGTATTTAGGCTCACAGTTTCCCTCCCTGAATTTTTCTAGTGCATTTTGGGGTCTCTTCATTATCCTATGGCCACTCTCTTATATTCCACCTGGAGGTGTCTACAAGTGGTAGATTGCGATACATACAGACTGGGTTCAGCCTTAATGGCTTGTCACTGTTTCTCTTATACATACTAGGAACTTAAAACTTCATGTGTTTTTTCACCGCCATGTGGGCCCAAGATTGCCCAGTCTGTTTTCCAGTAGTTTAAGCTCTAAATCATGAGAACCTTCAGGGTCTTTGTGAGACTAATAATGCCACTTCCTGCACCATTCATGATTCTCTCTCTCTCTCTCTCTCTCTCTCTTTTACTCCACGGAAGTCATTGCATTTTATCCAATAAATTAACTTTGTTAATCACTGTTTTTATCCGAAAATTTTTAGACTAAAGAGCCCATTACCTCCCTTTGCCCCTTCACCAGCAGGACTAGTTGCCCTCTACTCCCTTACCAGCAGGACCTATTGCCTTCGAACTAAAAGATGCTTTGAAAAATAACTAAAACTTTGCACATTGGTACTAGTGGATCTGTTTTCATTAAAGCGAAATAAATCGAACAAAACATATGTATAAAGAAACTAGCACGACCAGTGAACCACTAGATGTCATTTCTAGACTTGCTATGCTGTAGGTCCTGTTAGCGCCTTAGCTTATCTGTGGACTTGGCCATTGATACTACTGGCGTCTACGCGTATGTGGGCTAGGCTGTGAGTACTATTGGCGCCTTAACCCATCAGTGAGCTAGGCTATAAGTGCAATTGGCGCCTTAGCCAATTGTGAGCTAGGCTGTAGGTATTATTGGCGACTTAACCGCTATATGTTAATCACATGACATGCAAAGTCTGCGGTCGGAGATATGGACTCATACTAGATTACTATATCTTATTCTGTGATTCTGTGATAAAGCTGAACCTTTTAGGGATAGGTCCAAGCAAACCCTGCAAGAAATAGCACACCTTATTGTTTATTGTGAGATGCCTGAAGTACTGAGTCTGTATCCTCTTTTTGCATATAGTGGACGTGTCTCCTCTAGAAAAAGACTTTAGACAAAAAATGAACCAAGTGTGTAACATCTAATGTGGTAATCGTCTGGTCACTGGCTTCTGAAAGTGCTCTCAGAACTCCATAATCGTTTTCCCGTTTCAGCAGCACTCTGAAGATGAGCGTGGCCGCTGATACGGTGAAAACAAAATAGGAAAAAAAAAAGAAAAAACTCACAAACTGGACCTTCATAACTCTTTTTTCTTGAATCGGTATTGACTAAAAGCCCTCATGAGTGTGTTTGTATGTGTATGCGTGTTAGCTATTTCTGTTGTACGGGGAGGGAGTTTTACACTCGTGGGGCACCATCACTCGAACATTCTCCACGATCATAAAACTTTAAATTTGTGTATGCTGTCTGCATTAACCATGCTTCCAGTCGTTCTCTTCCATTCGTCCACCATTCTTATACTGTAAAAGTACTTTTTTTGCATCTTTTTGGCAAGTTTTTTGTTTAATTTCATGTTATGTCTTTTGGTTGCTCTGTCTACATCTTCCATGTCATCAGTCTTGTTTTAAAAACTTGCGTGTGTGTGTATGTTGTGAACTTCCGTCAAACAAGCGGATGTTTGATTTTGCAATGCGCTGTCAATACACGTGGAGAACTTATGCAAACCTTTGGTCTTTATCAGTCCAAGAGCTGACGTCCCTGTAGTCCCGTCCTTAAGTTCCTACTTGAAAAAACATTCGGACCACTTTTTTCTCATCGCCTTGTGACTCAGACATTACGACATTTCCTGATGAGTTGACAAGCTTCCTGAGGAGTCGAGATGAGGATTAATACCCGTTGTTGCCTCCAGACTCGTTACGTTTGTTTTTAACTGTCCACCTTGCTTCCGCTTTCGCTTTTATATCGTGATCAAGGTACTGGGTTAGCCAACGGTAAAATTCATTGAATGAACTGTAGCGCTGCTATTGTGAATTTTGATTTGCCGTTCAGATCTGATTATGCAGGAGGCAATAAATGTCTCGGTTGTGCGATGAGACGAGTGTGAAACTGATCGAAAGGTATCTCGTGTATCCTGTTTAGAAATGATTCGAGGTTTTCTTCGGCTGGTCCTGGAAAACTAAGGTTCGCGGATGGTCTTACTTTATGTAGCCTATCGGGTGTCTGTTGTGCTCCCTAGAGAAATCATGATCATCACTGCAGTCCTCTTCACCAAAAATCGTCAAAGAACTGCATCGGTTTGCATATATAATCCCTGTCTGCTGCTAAAGAGAAGAAGGGCTAAGACAGTAGTATCCTCTCTAATAAACCTTACTCATTCAATTTAATCCACCACTAATATTTCTTTTGGTAAAAAGTATGGGGTCGTTACTTCTGATATCTTCTTCCTCTTAAAGATCTAACTACCTTGTGATATTTCCATTATTTCGTTGGAGATTTCCTACCTCTGCCAACACTCACGATTCCACTTCCAAGGAGAAGTTTGTGCTTATTCCAACACAGAAACGTCTTATTGCACTTCTCGTAAAGTATGAATGTACGAACTTCAACGTCATCTGTATTGATATTTGCCTACTGACTGCTTCATCTACTGCCCTCCTAGCCTTTACACACGTTTAACTTTCCTCGACTGTCTGTCGTCCTGCCTTGAGGTTGTAACATCCTCTCATCCTCAAGCGAAAGTCTTCTTAATTAGTTTTCAATGTTCGCCACAGGGAATTGCTTAAATCTTTTCCAGCACAAAATATGAACGAGTGTTGGGTTGAAGCCCTCACGTTTCCCAGTCTTAATGACTTGTTTACTGCCCTGTCCATATTCCAGATCATCTCTTCCTTTCTTCCAACACTCTGGATGTGTTTTTCATAGTTTTTCATACCTAATTCTTCAACAACATAGCTATACCATTTCGGCCTCACTTGCCGCATCTCCTTCCTCAACTGTCTTCACTAAACACCAGTTTTGACACTTCAGTACCCCTAACTTAGGACTCTTTTTCCGGCTTACCTTGAAAAAAATCTTCAGCCTTTCTTACAAATTTTGAGATGCACGTCCGCACTTCCTCTGTAGCTATTTCCTCTTCCAACCCGAAGTTCAATATTTGTTTTAAGGTCACTTGCACAAGGGTACTGGCTTATCGGACAAGGAAATCATCCTGCCTTTGACTCGCTTTCAGCTTTCATCTCCGCTCGGTATCATTGTAGGTATGTTATTAGCGAAACTAAGCGGTTCTGTGATTGAAGAAAATGCGGTAACTTCTCGATCTTCCACAGATAGACCTCTGTCGTCTTCAACCAAAAGTACCGTTTACAACTAAGTCCGTTTTATATTTCGCTGTTCCGTTCCGATGATAACAAGGCTCTTTCTATAAAAATAAAACAACTCAATTTCGTTTTCATTTCTCATGTGAATCCAGCCAGAATAACTTAAACATTCCTTCATCTCCTGATCCATCCACTGAATAATTCTCTGCCCCATCGTATAATACTTTTTTCTTGCACTCCAAAAGGTATTTCTACCCCTGGACAAAAGTAAAGCGCAGGGAGCAGGTGCAACCTTCTTCGTGTTTTGAAGAAATATGTTTCTGAAATTACGCCTGTGCTTGCTCGTCTGTATTGTAACCTATTTAACTTCAACACAAATTTCTTCCGTTATCGCTACCTGAAGTTCCTCACAACTTAGCCATCTCCTTTGCTGATTTTACGATTCTATCGCTTAACACAGTAACATATTTGGTATTACAGGAATATGTAATCATCTTGGAAACTCCACTTCGTACAAGTAACGCTGTACACGTTATTGAATTTGGGAGATCTGCTCAGACAACGGTGTTAGTTTTCCAATACAACTTCAGAACTTGAGCCACTTCAACGATCCAACGCTGCCTTTTCTCTTTCTCTCGTTTATAGTTATTACTTCATCTTCTGTACGTCTTTTCCATGCGCTAGGCCACGTGATATTCGGCGAGCCACTGTGTCACATGATCCCCGTCCCACCGATTCTATCTCTAATTAGGGTCAGCACTTCTTGATGTCTGTTTCTTCCCGTACGTCATTAAGCTCTGGAACCCTTTTCATGTTGTGTTATCCTAGCAACTAGGGACTGACCCTTGTAAAAAGGCAGGTTAACTACTGCTTCATTTACTTTTACATCCTTCGTTTTTTTTTTCTTTTCTTTTTTCTGCCTCCTTTATTTCGTCTGTCGTCTCTTTGTGTTTCATTTAAAGCTGAACGAACCCTCTGTTGTGACGACTTTCGTCGATAACTGCCAGAAATGCTACATACAAATCCAATTGTTTCTTTAAGTATTTCTCACACACATTCTTTAAAGTAAACACCTGATCGACACATCCTCTACCACTTCTGAAACCACACTACTTCCCCAGTACTTTCCCATACAACTTATGGATATATTTGACAAACTTTACCTCTGTAATTTGAACACTCTCCTTTATCCCCTTTGACTTTGTACATTGGCACTATACATGCATTCTGCCAATCCTCAGGCACTTCACCATGATCCTTACATACAGTGAATATCCTTACCAACCAATCAACAACACAGTCACCCACTTTCTTTACAAATTCAACTGCAATACCATCCACTCCGGCTGCCTTGCCACATTTAATCTTACGTAAGGCTTTCACCACCTCTTCTCCTCACCAAACCACTCTCCAAAACTCACTCTGCATACCATCCCGACCCAAACACCCTACATCTGCCACTATACCATCAAACGCATTCATCAGTCATTCAAAATACTCACTCCATCACTACCTGTTATCACTTCCCCTTTTACCCCCTTCACCAATGTTTCCTTTTTTTCTCTTGTATTTTCGCATATTATTTACCTCCTTGCAAAATACCCTCTTATTTTCCCTAAAGGTTAATTATACTCTCTTCCCCTAACTCTCATTTGTCCTCTTTTTCAACCCCTGTACCTTCGTCTTGACCTTCTGCCATTTTCTCTTATGCATCTCCCAGTCATTTGCACTCCTTCCCTGTACGCACCGTCCAAAGGCATTTCTGCTATCTTTCACTAGCAACTTTACTTCTTCATCCCACCACTCACTACCTCTTCTAATCTGCCTACCTCCCACCTTTCGCATGCCACATGCATCTCTTGCATGTGCTATCAATGCTTCCCTACACACCTCCCATTCCTCACCCACTACCCTTGCTTCATTTACTCTCACCTGTAACTATTTGCACCCAATTTCTCCTTGATATTTATTCACACAAGTCTTTTTACCAAGCTCGTTTACTCTTACCATTCCCTTCTCTGCCTCATTGCTTCCTCTCCGAAAACCTCTACAAATCTACACCTTCGCCTTCACAAGACAGAGATGAGATATCCCCCCAGCTGCCCCTCTCAGCACATTTACATCCAGAACTCTTTCTTTTACACGGCCACCAATTGATATGTAATCCAGTAATGCCCGTTGACCATCTCTTCTACTTACACACATATATTTGTATATGTCTCTCCTTTCAAACCAGGCATTCCCAATCACCAGTTCTTTTTCAGCACACAGATCCACGAGCTCTTCACCATTTCCATTCACAACATTAATTACCTCATGTGCACCAATTATACCCTGAACTGCCGCATTATTCACCTTCACATTTAAATCACCCATCAATAATACCCGGTCTCATAATCAAAACACACACACACACACACACACACACACACACACACACATATATATATATATATATATATATATATATATATA
>JAYMFT010063385.1:0-14826 GCA_038088735.1 Panulirus argus | reverse complement strand
AGTCTTGAAAAAGAAAATGTATTCTTGACTTATAATCTAAACGAAATACACGCAGATGCTCGTATGATTAGAGCAAGGGAATGCAGAGGTCTTCAAGGAACTGAGATTAGGGAAACTGGAAAGAACTTTACCCCGTAGAACTTTTGGAACGAGGAAAACTGAAGAACACTAAAGCACAAAATCTAAAGAGAAACATAGCGAAAAAATGATGGTGAAGCAAAATCCCCTACATTGAAAAATGCCTAAAAACATGCAAGAAAACTGGTATCACTTCTTGAGGAATGTATTAAATTCTCGAAGAAGCGTCCAGATGTGTCCAAAAATCAGTACAAATAATCATCGGAAGAAATCTGCAAATGTAAGCTTCGGAATGGAGAGCAGAATTAGTAATAAACAGAAATGACATTTCGCATCTCTGAAAGATGAAGTTATCAAAAGTAAACTTCGTGTAAAGGTTTAATACCAAATAATACTCGTAACGAATGAGGAATAGGAACACAGGGGAATGCATAATGAGAAAAAACAAATATCAAGTTTTGTTGCAATTCCACCAGATGGTGGTATTTTTTGCAATATACTTATATACTCATATATACAGCATAACTGAGATGGATATATAATCTATTTTCATCATAACTGACACCACACATCCACACCTATGCCATATTCCTTCCTTACTGCACCACCAGGACGAGGGAAAATAATTCTTACAGCCAACAGCATTTGCAACACTTTATGCAGAAATGAGAAATGTGTTATCTAGCGACCCAGTGCTTCAGAAACTTTATATTTCACGTCGCATTTTCGAATCTGCTCGATCCTCCCGGCGCAATGATGCAATTTTTACCGCGTTGGTATGTTTAATGTTCTCATTACTCCATTAGTTAATGGAAGGCAAAACAAAGATCAAACATTTTCTCCCCATGGTTGGACATTTTGAAAATTTCATTTCGTGTAAGAAATATTTCAAACAATGGCTGAAATCAATTTAAATATATTTTTCTCCGTGAAAAGTAATCCTGAGTACATTTAGCGAGAATGATATATTTTAAACTAATTACTTTTTTTTTCAAACATGTCTCCCAAATGCGTCATAAAGTATGAGGGGAAAATCAAATGATTATATCTGAAAACTGTTGACAGAAACAATCAAGCGAGAGACTGAAAGGCCCGAACCTTCATTTGACGCTAGCCAGTAATTTGCGCATTCGTTCGGCTCTGTGATGGTAGGAGATAAGCGAACTTCCTGGATATGACCTCATGTTATTCTTAAAAAAAAGTTTCAACGTCGAGAAGCTCAGATTTCTCAAGAGCATGTGGTTTTGGAAACGGTAACAAAACATCAATAGCACGATCGGAGAACGGCTGGATACTCAAATTTTTTTTTCAGCTGCAGCGAAATTACGTCTTCTGCCAACGTCAACTGAAAGCGGATGTCTAGCCATCTCCCTCACCTCAAGTTCAATCACAGTCCGCACAGTTTCTTTGCACTTCGGTAGAAATATTATTATTTTACGTATTTTGTGTACATTCTTTGTTTTGCAGCTGGACTCTTGCTCTCTCTCGGAGACTAACAGGTTTTCAGTGAAGGAACTGCAGTCTGGTTCCTTGTCCTCACAACCACCTTTACAATTAGTCGGAGTCCTTACAAACGAGACAATCAGCTCTCGGTGATACGGCACATCTGAACCGCGAAAACTTGTACGCCAGGAGAGATCTGTCACCGTGATGTCTATTCAGTACCTTTGTCCTTTTGCCTTGGGAGGTTCAACTGTTTCAGAAACACTGAGCTGAAGTCATAAGTGCTGGCGAACTGTTTCGGGTCAAGAGTTTGTCCGCGTCGCTCTGAACCCTTCCAGAAGCAAAAAGTGATAAATTAATACCCCATTTCTTTAACCCCGGCACGGGGCAACACGAGCCTGCAGAATAATATAATGCAGCTCGGAATGGAACCGTTGTGGGACAATTGTTGCCGCTTTACGTTATATCAAATATAATTTCTCTGTTTTACAAATTCTCACTTGTAGTTCATCATTCATAATAAACATCATATATTAACTAATTAAGGCCTACTAATTGGTATCATTTTGTATTAGAATAGTAACCATCAACAGCCCACACTTCAAGGTTCGTGCGTAATACAATCTTCGAACTACATTCGAGAACAAAATGGAAAAACAACATTTATAGACGTTCTGCCAAAAATTAACATCGTAACGCCATATATGATACAATTTCCATGTCACTGAAATGTCTGGATTCACACGAACAAGAAGAAAATTACTTCTCTTTTTCGAATAATGTGAACGAATGAAAGATCATCTCAACGCTACTGGTCATAATCGACTCATCATTTACGCTTGATATAACGTCCGTACAATCAAAAGTATTTCACCTCAAAATATAGATATACCATTTAATCGACATGCTACATACAATAGCTTGAAAATAGTAGTGCACAGGGATATTTTTTCACCTTCATTCAAAATTTCAAAATACCGCTTCATATCATGGATTTAGTCCCGACGCGTCGGATGCAAAGCACTGATCTAGCCAATTAAACCTAACTCGCCCTAATTAACCAAATTTACTTGGGGTAATATAGTTATAGTTGGCATGGAAACTGGCAAGTGAGGCATAGATATTTAGTAATACATGTGTGAACCAGCCCACGCGAGGTTATATACAGATATCCGTCTCTATTTGGGTTCGCCGTGTACTACCTTATGGAACTCAACGCTATGGTTGCTCAGGGCGTTTGACGGTGTTGGCTTTTGTTCTGGTTACGTGCCATTGCCGTTATGTACGTCACCGTTACGCAGCTGTACTGCGCCGGTGGCAGATGTTGCGTCGGTCACCAGCATTATGTAATGGGGGCGCTGTTGTCGCATACATCTCCATCATACGCTGTCATTGCATGATTGATGGCTATTGTCTTGGGTAATGCCATGATGTGATGTGTTGCGTTGGCAGTGTGATCTTAGCTACCATCTTCATGCACTGTGTTGCATTTGCGTTGCTTTCGTCTTCGTCGCTTTAAGCATGTGGTGTTGCTAAAAGTTTTCAACGAGAGATATGTATTATTCTGTACGATTCAAGATATTCCCAACCTTGGTTTTACAGAATTCTTGTCCCCTGGGTAACTACCTCCAGTCCCTTAGTTGACTTGAAATCATCCTCGAAGACAATAGAGAGTTGATGGAACGCTATGATATACAGAGATTCAGAGAATAGATGGGAGAATCAATCAAACGAGAACAGTCCTGACATTTGTGTCTCTTGGATTCCTGCAGCGCTTGGAAGACGTCGACACGCAAACACTCGAGCTGTGTAAATTCACCGAAATACCTTAAATGAATGTCACCAGCTCTGTTTAACTGAGTTTAATTAAAGGAGCAAATAAATGCGTCATGTGGGACTAGAAGTTACTGTGAGAGAGAAGTTTTAATGTGGAGAGCGTGAGGAGGTGAGTGGGAGTTTATGGAAAGTGTGTTAGAGATGAGTGGGGAGGGCGCGCGAAAGTGCACGGGTGCGAGAACGTCATAGTGTTTATGGGCAGTGAACCGCAGTGTTGAAGAGGAACTTACTGTCTGTTGAGATACGTTTACAAAACACTGATATGCGGGGTCATTTACACTACCTACTCGTCATCCTGTCTTCTTAATGCCTAATCCTGCAATAGTTTCTCTTCCCACAAGAGCGACGCATTGAGATTACAGCTTACTGAGCACAAATTCTCGGCGACGATAATGGAACGACACTAGATTCTCTGATGGAGGTAATCTCCACTCCAGTATTATGTGGGTAATGGTACAATTAGCTGTATATACAAAGATATGAGGTGCCTGAGGATAACATATATCCCTTACCAACACAGTTCAACAATTTTCCTTATGTGATGACGGTGTCTCAACATAATATAGCGGACCCCAGAAGCTCAGTCGTGGATGACGAGTCTCTGGATGTATTTTCTGGAATATAATTCCTGGGTTTCAGTTCCTAAGGCATTTGGTGTCTACTAATGATGTCCTGGAAGAGGCAGTACTAAGGAAGTGGAAGCTCTGGGGAAGAGACAGTGCCATAGAGGTCCTGGAAGAGGGTGGATAAGAAGGAGGTTCTAGGAGAGATAGGACTAAGGAGGCTCTGAGAAGGAGGCTCTACCAAGGAGGCTCTTGGAGGAAGACGGACCCATGGCAAAGAGTCACTGTCCAGCAACTCAGACAATCTTTGTCTTTTCCTATAGCCCCCCCCCCTCTCTCTCTCTCTCTCTCTCTCTCTCTCTCTCTCCCTACCTTTGGTCAAAATCTCGTCGTAAGTAAACACTCTTCCTCTCATTGCTTCGACTTTTAGTCATTGTCCTCTCGAATTGCCATCGTCTTAGGTCTCCCCCCACCCTGTCCCTTGTCTACGTAGAAATCTGCCCCTCTCTCACATTCTTCTTCTATCCTCGCTCTTTGCTCATTCTCGCTACGAGCTCTTCCATTATCCACTTTCCCTTGCGAACATGGACTATCTCCAATTCTCATATGCTCTCCTCTGATCATATATACATATATATATATATGTATATTTTATTTCGGTGGATATTCAAATTCTTGTGGATATTCCAAGTTTGGTCCATATTATATCTTGCTCTTGCTATGTCCACAGTCTACCCTTTCCTCATACTCTCTTCGTTCCACACTCTCTCTTCTGCCCACAATCTCCCCTCTCGGTCTCATTCTTCCCCTCGCCGACACTCTCAACTCTCCCATGCCCTTCCACTGTTCACACTTTCCCTTCTCCCTTCGTCCAAGCTCTCCCATCTCCTATCCTCTCCCCTCGTCCAAGCTCTCCCATCGCCTATCCTCTCCCCTCGTCCAAGCTCTCCCATCTCCTATCCTCTCCCTTCGTCCATACTCTCCCCTCTCAGATATCCTCCCCTTCCCCATACTCTCTCCTCTGGTCCTCCCTCCCCATCTCCCACACTTTTCTCTCGTCCATGTCCCTAAGCATCATCATCTATACTAGGAATCAAAATCTCTTCTCAGTTTCTGGACGACATTGTGTGACTGGTTACGTCAACAATGGCATAGAAATACTGTCAAGTACTTTGTAAAGATTAATTCGAGTTTAGTTCAGTTAATTCGACAAAATTAGAAAATAAGAATCACATACATGTATATGGTAAACGTGAAAGCCACAATTATATTGAGTAGTCCAAACTATTGATGATTATATGTTTGCATTATTTTTCAAAGAAAATGATTGATTTGGAAAAAAGTCAATGTTTTTATTTGATACTAGTCAGGAAAAATTGGGATAACTGATTATTTTTCTGTAAGATTCACTAATAAATCCATATAACATACGTAGAATAATCTGCAATTTTTTTTTTTTTTGCTTATTATCCTACACGACATAATGCATTAGCTGTAGGTCAGGCAAAGTTCAGCTTAAGGTCAAGAGTGAATCCGATCACGAGATGACCTTTCCAGCCTGGAGGCGTCTCTGTCGCTGTTAGCAGTGAGGTATTCGTTATATATGTACAAAAGAAAGGATTTCAGGCATCCTCATCAAAGATCGGCTGGACTTACCTGATGTGTCATAAATACTAGAAAAGTCTGGTCATAGCTGAAAAGTGAAACGTTAGCAAGGCGTTCACCTGATACTGACGTGGTAAACGACCACAGTAAATATTTAATGAGCCGAACAAAAGAGCCGTCAGACTGGACAAGAAGCTTATGAGTATATGTGGTGAGGTCAGATTCAGTGGTGAGGTCAGCTTGAGTGGCGAGGTCAGCTTGAGAGCTGGGTGTACATGGGATATCTCAAGTCCATGACGAGGTTATATGACTTCTGCGCCTAGATGATGATGACGGAAACAGGATACTGAAGCAGATAGAACTCCTCCGCCCACACCTCTCCCTCCGTCTCAAATGCCGGACTGCCACGGAAATTCTGTGGGAAAGTATGAACGGGAAAAATTCCCTTCGGGCGACTGCACTAGGACTGGTCTCTGAGCAAGAATGCCATGATATCAATAACACGACTGGAAACTGGATTGTCTACTGAAAACTGATGTATTTTAAGTACACTTTCCACCTTGACTTGAAAGAACTGATAGTCTTTGTGTATCAATACATCAGGTGGTAGAGTAGAACATTCTCTTTTTTTTATATGTTTGGTGAGATTGTACGGGAACTAAATGCCGTATATATATGAACGCTATATATATATATATATATATATATCAGATTTAGGAATTAGCTGGTGCATCAGATATAGAAGTTATCATTTATATCAAACACAGAAGTTAGCAGATATGTCAAATATAGGAGCTAGCAGGTATACAAAGTATGAAAGCATTGTCATCAAATATAGAAGCTATGAGACTGAAACTAATCTTGGGATAAGGTGATGTACATTATTCTGTTATTGGGATATATATAGAAAGCTAAGAAACGATACAAAGTAGCAAGCTTTAACAAAGAAGTTAGACGTCAAGTGAGTAGTTCATTTGGAGCCAGAAGATGAGAGGATAGAGGGCAAGTCTAGCTTACATAGCAAGTTAGAGAGCTAGATTCTGAGTGTAGTTAAAAGTAAAGGATTTAGAACGTATAGAGAAATATCTTGTTTAGCTTCTAAGATAGAGCCCAGATCTCGCTTTATAATATTCATTTTTTTATTTTTATAGTTTCACTGTGGTACGTTTATATATATGATTATAGTGATCATTAGAACTATTTGATATCTTATAGTAATCATAGCAAGTACTGGATCTATACTATAGAGGGAGATTAAAGATATGGATTAATTCCTAAAGGAACGTAGATTAATTCCTTAGGAAATCTGATTAATTCCTAAAGGAATGTAGATCAAAGACATACATAGACAGAAGGAGACACAGAGACAGTTCTAAGGCCTACTGTACAGACACAGAAGAATACAGATACGTACAAAGACACACACACAAACAGACTGACCGCTGGAGACAGAGAGGAGGGAATAGAGACCGTACAACAGACAGAGAAATAGAAAGCTGAATTTTACTGTGTTTGTACTGACCTTGCTCTGGGTCAGAGGCGGGGACCCGGTACACGTGGTGGTCCAGTTGCTGCTTGTCTGGGTGGGGGAGAGGCAGGGAGAGAGAGAGAGAGAGAGAGACAGGGAGGGTCAGAGAGGGAGAGAGGTGTTTAGTGCACAGCGTTGCCCAAAACGCGTCACACACGTTATGGCACCCTGGGTTAGTCACACACACACACACACACACACCACACTGGCATCCTCTATTGTCTATTTCCACATCCTTCATCTCCATCATCTACCCTCAACTCTCTCTCTCTCTCTCTCTCTCTCTCTCTCTATCATCTACTATCTATTATCATCTATTATAGCGCTATATATATATATATATATATATATATATATATATATTACTGTTAGAATTCCCTTTCCTTAAATCTGCTATGTAGTCATTATCATGATTTCGTGATTATCTTCGAGTGTCTTTTGTCTCTCCTTCTCTCCTAGCATCCTGTTTACCTCCTGCAGGACTCGTGATAACCCTTCCTGCAAGCCACTGATTACCGTAACAGCTTATCTTATCATTCGCACAACCCATTACCTGCAGTGTATAATATGTGATATCTCCCCTGGAACCCATTCAGTACTGATTAACTCATCAGGTCACACCCATTACCCATTACATTCTACCCCCATCACACTAAGCATACATTTCATTAACCCATGGGTGGTATAGTCATTAACTCATGACAGAGACACCCATGAGGCTGCCCCATGATCTCTAAGGACATTACTCCCTATTTCTTTTTAATGACAGTGACCCATGGCCGTCTGCATGACTTCCCCCATAAAGCTAGCAAGCTGGATGTCCCCTACCCCATGATAGAGTGAGGTGCACCTCCCCCATAACACGCCCCCCCCCCACCACTCACCCATGACGCTGAGGTGGACGTCCTTGAAGATCTTGGGATGGGAGTTGACCTGACATTTGTAGGTGCCGGTGTCCCACGGCTTCGTGAAGAGCACCTGCAGCGTCCAGTCGTCCGTCTCCGGCGTGTGCAGCACCTGTGGGAGGGACGCTGAAGGTGTCAGGACGCCCCAGGCATGGGGGGCTCACCTTACGAGGGTACGCCGTCAGTGGTAAACATGGCTCACAAACACACTCTCGCGGGTAGCTTTGTTGGGGTGAATAAGGTTATATCTGGTATATATATATATATATATATATATATATACTTACCTACCTATCGATCTATCTTTCTGTCTCCGATCTCCGGACGGGAGCACAGGTCATAAACTGTAGTGATAGTGAGTGTCTGTCTGCGTTGGACGGGTGCAAGGCAATTGAGCTGTAAGCGTTAAGTGTAGTCAGTGTGGCCTCTTTGCATCGTGTGGGCGTGAAGGGTCCTGAAGATGTGTTGACGGAGTGTTTGT
The DNA here is from genome assembly GCA_038088735.1 of Panulirus argus. Classification (NCBI taxonomy): domain Eukaryota; kingdom Metazoa; phylum Arthropoda; class Malacostraca; order Decapoda; family Palinuridae; genus Panulirus; species Panulirus argus. The sequence continues at coordinate 6,387 of JAYMFT010063385.1, read as the reverse complement.
AGTGTTGAGAGAATGGATGACGCACACGCTCGCCCCACGTATTGATATAGGCCTTTTTTTTCTTTTTTTTTTTCGCCTTTGCCGCCGCCTCCTGTCCGCTCCGAATACCAGTGCATCTGCGGCAGAAAAGCGGCCTGAGTAGTGCAGGCGATATGCACTGAGTTGTAAGAGATCTCCCGGTGGACACGACGGGCGAGGTGAGGTGAGACCAACGACATCACCTCCAGAAGTCTCGCCTCAGCCAACTGTGAATTGAGTCAGAACCCTAACTATGCCCAGGCCAGATGGAAGCGGCAAACCGCTCCCTGGAAGAGAGGCCATCGGCTGGTATAGAACTACACCTGAATTTCTACCTTGGCAGACATCTACCTATCGAGAGGACCTCGGTAAACTCAGGCGTTGCTGTAGACTCGAGGGACAGCAGAAGGGAACGAACTACGAGATGGATTGGATTCACCATAATACCTCATCCTCCCCATTGCTTCAGAGACTCTGGGACCCTGAAAAGGAGAAGGCTGTTGACCTCATTAGCGACTTTGGATCCCGTATGATACAAGTCACGTGAGACGAGGGAGAGAGAGAGAGAGAGGGGGAGGGAGGGAGCAGCCGCTCTCCTGTTTCAGCGCCTCTGCATAGCCGTCCAACGAGGGTGAATGCAGGTTGCATCGATATAGCTCGCGTCCTTCCCCAGAGGTTAACTGGCAGAGTTTAACGGTCTGTAATTTGCAAGTTATAAAAGTTTATTGCTCTGTTATGTTTCGGTATGCAGTCCATCCTGACGTGCGTTTCTTCCCCGAGGGAAGTTGCAGGTACATTCATTTGTATCCAAATGAAGGAAATAAGAAAGATAAAGGGGATGGTTGGGGAAGAAATTATTTTAAAGTCATTTAATAAAAGTTGGTTTTTCCTTGAGTAATTTATGGTCTCTTCCCTGAGGCTATGGGCTCCTTAAGCTACAGGCTTATGTACTTTCTATCTATCTGTCTATCTACCTATCTATCTACCTACCTGTCTATCTATCTATCTATCATAGCAAGTAATGGATCAATATGAATTAATTCCTAAAGGAACGTTGATGAATTCCTTAGGAAATCTGATTAATTCCTAAAGGAATGTGCATCAAAGACATACATAGACAGAATGAGACACAGAGACAGTTCTAAGGCCTACTGTACAGACACAGAAGAATACAGATACGTACAAAGATATATGTTCGACAGGATCTTCTGCCATTGTGACTGACGTCATGAAGCTTGGCAGTCATTAAATGCAAACCAGCCTGTCTTACGAAGGGGTGAGACAAGACAACAGCAACCCTCCCCTCACGGGTCCATTGAGACGCGATTATCTCGGCGAGCTGGGGCGTCGCTCGCCCTTAACAGCTCTCCCGCCCAGGCAGGACTCCAATCTGCATGTGTGTGTGTGTGTGTGTTTCCTGCTTCATCCCGGGCGTATTGTGTGAGTGGTAGGGGGAGGGGGGGATTTGTGGGAAGCTGGATGGGGGGAGGGCTGGGGGAATGAGGGTGCACGAGGGCGTCTCCCCCCCCCTCCCCTCCCCCTTTCCCCCTCCCCTCCTCCCCTTCCCTGTCCCCCTTCCCCCTCCCCTCCCCCTTTCCCCCCCTCCTCCCCTTAAGCTTGATTCCCGATCCCAGCCACATTAACAAGAGCGGCGGACCGCCCCTCAGACGGACCACCTCCCCAGCGTGCATTATCTATGAGCTTCTCCAACAGTCGGGTTACGTTAACATCATCACGAGGTCTGAGCCTCATCACAGGAACTCACTCGACTGTGTTTGCGATGTTCACGATGCCAAGATGTTTACAGCGTTGTGTAAACATCCTATATAAACATCCTGGAAGCCTTCCCCCCAGCACCCCCTCCCCTTCCCCCCCCCCTCCGCATCTCCAGCAGCAGCTGTCAGTAAAAGATTGACCAAACATTCTTGATTTTGAGTAAGAAGCTGAACCACGCTCTCAAAATGTCGACGGAAATGAACTGGCGGTTTTACGGGTGCGTGGAAAATGGACGAGGGATGCCTTCCTCGATAGACGACTCGAGTCTTGTACTTTTATACGGCAATCTCTCCGTATGTCTGTGTCTCTATCAGTCTATTTCTCTCTCTCTCTCTCTATCTGCCTGCTTTCAGGGAGTCAGGCACTCTGCACAAAGCCCCGCAACACAACAGGAATTCAACACTTCTCAAAGAGCTGTGCAACACACACACACACACACACACACACACACACAATTGGAGGGCTGGCTATTCTAAACCCTCAGACAACTACCCAAAACTGAAATTGCATATTCATCATCTAAAACTGTGAACCCCCCTCAACGGTGAACACTTGACCAGACTTATATACAACAAGCACTGAATAATAACACCAGTCATGCAGCACGGGCTGCATAATACAACAGGGACTGTATAACAGCCTAATTTTCCATCAGACGCGTATTCAGCCAGAGAAACTATTGTATGATCGTTTTCTGTCACCGCGCAGAATTTCTATTACCCTGGAAACATTGCTTTCAGTGAGGATAATTACTGTTCTCCTCTGTTTCTCTTACTCATTTATTTTAAGAATAATTGTAGAATGTATAATAACTATGGAAGAATTTAAGAAAAAATGTCTAATCTTGTTATCTTTCAGATATTATATAACTTTTTTCTAGTATTCAAACTCATATATTTTCGTTTTCGTTTCATTTATCTTGAGTTGTAATGATTTTGTATTTTGTAATTTTTTCGTCAGAGGTCAACAGGCTTTCCCAAGGAACTCATTATGAAGTAAGGGGAATGGACGAAGGGAAAAGTCTTAATAGTTTAGAAAAGGAAACAACGTTTTGTGTTTTTTTCTTCCTCAAGATTTCTTTCTTAGAAAAGCGACCGCTGATGAGGTATAGTTTATCTGTTTGTTGACCTTCCATGATGGATGAGTCCAGGAGAGCGATTCTACTGAGACAGTAACCGCATCGGTTCAGAGGACCGGACTTCTCCAGCATTCATTTGTTGAGTAAACATGAAAAACCAAGTGAAGCGAGGAATGAAAGATTGGCCGGGAAAGTGATTGATCTCTGTCTGTTTATCTGTCTGTCTCTGTCTGTCCGCCTGTCTGTCTGTCGGTTTCTCTCTCTCTCTCTCTCTCTCTCTCTCTCTCTCCAAATGAAGAAAACAGTAATTTCTTTAAACCATAATTCCAAAATGATACGAGAGACATTCTTTATAATTCAGGGTTAATATCAACCGGGAGAGGGGAGGAGGGGACTGGGGTCCTAACATAATCCAAATTAACGTAAGAATTATTCAGCGTGTGTAATTCTAATGGCGTATAATGAAACCGGAGGCTATATATATAAACCTGAAATATGATACGTTGTTGGGGGGCACTTCTGAAAAAAAAAAGTACCAGGTATTAGACGGTAGGGCACTTATAAGTAAATTTGTAAGTTGCAAGACTTACGATCGATTCTCAGGTGTAAAAGTAATGTTTAAGGCAGAGGTTATCAGGCTCCTGTGTCACTGTTGTCGCCAGCCTGTGTGTCTCACTGTTGTTTGTCCCCAGTCTGTTTCACTGCTGTCCTCGTCCGTCTGCGTCACTGTTGTCTTCAGTAATTGTGTCGTTTCTCGCGGTCAGTGTTTGTCACTGTTACCCTCAGGGTGTGCGTGTTATTGCCCTAAGTCTGTCTGTGTCACTGTTGCCTTCGGTTTGTGCGTGTTCCTGATGTTCCAAGTCTGTGTCACTGTTGTCCTCGGTCTGTGTGTGTTAATGTTGTCTCCAGTCTGTGTCGCTGTTGTCCTTAGTCTGTGACACTTTTTACCTTAGTCTGTGACACTTTTTACCTTAGTCTGTGACACTTTTTACCTTAGTCTGTGTCGCTTTTGTTCTTAGTCTTTGTCACGGTTGTCCTCAGTCTGTGTCACTGTTGGCTTCAGTCTGTTTCACTGTTATCTTTAGGCCGTGTGTCACTGCTGGCTTCAGTCTGGGGTCACTGTTCTCTTCAGTCTGCGGTGATGGGTCATAGTTCAGCGTGATTCAGCCCGCCACCGCCAGAGGGCCGACAGGGACAGAGGTGAAACATTGCTGCCACTCAGCGAGCGTCACTGTCAACACCTGATCACTGCACTCACCGAAGAAAAAGGGAAAACCAGTTCACCGTCTTCAGTGATACAGAGTCAAGAGATCGCTTTTGATAATGAAAAAGGAGAGACCCGGTCGACGTTTTCTCTCATGCGGAACCCCCCAGGGAATCTATCCGAGATAAAAAGTAATAAAGACAATAAAATCCCGCGTTTGGAACCGTTCCCTCAAGCAGGGATCATCAAGGGACTCGGGGGGGGGGGAGGGAAGCCCTCAAACCCGGCGGCGAGGCCCGGCCGGGAGCGCAGAGTCCGTCGGCGCATCCGTCTGAGTCCCGGGCCAATCCTGAGTGTATCATTTCTTCAGGCTCCATTGCCGCCCGCCCACCCGCCTGTCACCCGGACTGAAGGACTGGAAAAAAAGGAGGAGGGTCTCGAAGACATGAGGGAGGGTCTCGAAGACAGGAAGGAGGGTCTTGAAGACAGGAGGGAGGGTCTTGAAGACAGGAGGGTCGTCTGGAAGGCAGGAGGGAGGGTCTCGAAGACAGGAGGGTCGTCTGGAAGGCAGGAGGGAGGGTCTCGAAGGCAGGAGGGAGGGTCTCGAGGACAGGAAGGAGGGTCTCGAAGGCAGGAGGGAGGGTCTCGAGGACAGGAGGGAGGGTCTCGAAGGCAGGAGGGAGGGTCTCGAGGACAGGAGGGAGGGTCTCGAAGGCAGGAAGGAGGGTCTCGAGGACAGGAAGGAGGGTCTTGAAGACAGGAGGGTGGGTCTCGAAGGTAGGAAGGAGGGTCTCGAAGGCAGGAGGGAGGGTCTCGAAGGTAGGAAGGAGGGTCTCGAAGACAGGAGGGAGGGTCTCGAAGGCAGGAGGGAGGGTCTCGAGGACAGGAGGGAGGGTCTTGGAGGCAGGAGGGGCCTCACCAGCCAGCTGCGACAGACCTCCAGCTCGCGAGGATTTTGCAATAAGCGTGACAATAGTCGAGAGGCGGGAGGAGGAGGAGGAGGAGGAGTGCGTTGTCCTCACAACTCACTCTGGGATGGAGTCGTCGCCGGGGCGCGTTTCGACCCGCGTGTCGAAACGATATCTCAATCTGGCGCCTTTGAAAGGTAACCTCCCCACCTCCTCCCCAACTCCTTCCCCAACGTCAAGAATCTCTTACATCAGTCCCTCTCTCCTCCCCCGCCCCACTCACCCCACCCTCATCCACACTCCTCTCCCGCGTCAACCTCCCCCCCGGGCGCCTCCGTCGAGGGCGTCACCTGCGCTCTCATGTCGTCAGAGGTTATCCCACTCTCTTTTCCGGCAATTTAAACGAATGCGGCGTCGAAGGGTCGACCGGAAAGACTAACGTTATGAAAAAAAAAAATCTATGATTCCGGATGAATAACTTCGGGAAATGTAGGAATATTTTCCAACCGGTTTTGTCAGCAGAATCCCTCTGACTCCAGAGGAATGAAGGATTTTTCACTAGAGTAATTCCTCACTGTTATTCATCGGTGAGATTGTACTTGGGAACTTTGTATAATCGCTACGTTCCCGTGAGTCGTATCTTCCTCTCGCCAAGTCTAGGGAGAGGAAGGAGTGAGTCATTGTCAAATGACAGTTGTGACAATATCAGTGACATGATCAGGATCTAGTTCATATGTGGAGACGTATGAGGAAAACACAGACACACAGACACACACAGACACATACACAGAGACACACTTTCAAGTATATGGGTAAGGAAATATTCAGTCAGCTGTTCATATGATACATAAGACCAAAACTAGAATATGCTTCTCAGGTTTGGTCACCGTACCTAAAGACGCAACAAGGAGCTGTTAGAGAAGGTCCAGAGGAGGAGAGTAAAGATGGTACCAGAATTAAGAGAGCTGAGTTACAGGGTAAGGTTAAAGGCTTTAGATTGGTCAACTTTGGTAGAGAGAAGAGTGAGAGGTGATCTAAACTTTTAAGTTTACAAAACAGACCGATGGCGTGGACAGTAAGCAGTTCTTCGTGAGGGAGATATAGAGGACAGGACAACCAGAGGAGACATGACACGACCTTAAACAAGGAAATTGTTAAAAAAAGATGTTAAGAAATACTTGTATAGTATAAGAGCAGTGGATGACTGGAACAGAATGACTGAGGAACATAGTTAATGCAGACAACATACATAGATATGAGAAGATGGGACCCCACGAGTGTAGAACTCCCTCCCCTTACAGTACAAATAGGTAATTACAGATAAAGAATTACACACACACACACACACACACACACACACATATATATATATATATATATATATATATATATATATATATATA
>JAYMFT010063374.1:0-14827 GCA_038088735.1 Panulirus argus | reverse complement strand
GAAGGGGCCAAGTGAGGATTTTCCCTCAAAGGCTCAGTCCTCTGTTCTTAACGCTACCTCGCTATCGCGGGAAAAGGAGAATATGTATGAAAAAAAAAAAAAAAAAAAAAATATATATATATATATATATAAATTTTCACTTGATAAATACAGTATATATGATAGTCATTACAAAACAAAAATAAGTAAAATCTATCAAACAGATGAAAAAGAACCAATGAATATATCTGCTGCCATCTTTCTTTACATATTCTAAGCCAGTTGTGTGCAGCCTGCTGTAATTCGTGTCAGTTCAATCTCAGCCACTCTCTTTTTTAGGTGTCTCCTATGCAAATTTTGAGAATATTCTAAACCTAACATGTCTAAAGAACAGCCTGGAAGTGTGAGTATAGGTTAAGCATCCAAAGTCGTCACGAAATTGATGTTATAGACTTACAGATGAAAGTGATATGTAGGACTGATGTAGGCAAGCATCAGGCACCTGTGAGTCAATCTTTTAGATTGGCTTCTTCTACCATAAAAACAATACTTGATAACAGTGAACATATGAACCAACTGATCAACCACATCCTAGGTTGCAATGAATATTTCCCACACAAGGAATGAGCCACTAGAAACAATTGGGAGCAGGTCACAAAGGTTTAAGTGTGCAACCAAAGCATGGTAGCAATGATCAATGATACTGCAAGCTCCAATAAGCTTGTGACTCTTGATTAAATTTAGTTTCCGATGGTATTCACATTAACAATATCTTTATCTATAAAACACCAAAATAACATCTGTAGAAACATTACTGTTACTGGAGGCAGCCACTCTACAGTACTTACTGGAGTTAAAATTGACAGTCAGGATTGCATTTCTGTAAACATGATATTATAACGACCTCTTCCAACGGATTTTTAGCTTACTGGACACCCCTGATGAATGCATCTCATCCATTACAAGAAGTCTCTATGTATTTTATCATGTTTGCAGTTTCCAGCATCATAAAGTAAGTGCCAGGAACAGACGAAGATAAGGTCTCATTTACTCACATCCATTCTTTACCTCTCATGTGTAATGCACCAACACATCAGCCCTTTATCCACAACCAAGCCCCACAGACCTTTCCATGGTTTCCCTGGTCACTTCATATCCCTGATTCAGTCCATGGATCTTCCCCCCTGTCTCTCTCTCATTTTCCCTTGTATACCACATCATTCCAATTCACTCTATATCATGCATGTCTTTCACCTTCCTGTAAATTCAGGCCTTGACCAATGAAAATCTTTTTCACTCTATCCTTCCATCTCCCATTTCTTCTCCCCATTCTCCTTGTTCACTTCACATCTAACACACATATCCTCTTTGTCAACCTTTCCTCACTCATTCTCTCTATATGTCCAAACCAACTCATTCTCTCTATATGTCCAAACCATTTCAGCACACTCTCTTCAGCTTTCTCAAACACAGTATTCTTATTACCACACCTCTCTCTTATCCTTTTACTACTTATTCGCTCAAACCACCTCACACCACATATTGTCCTATATCATTTCCAGCACATTCATCCTTCTCTGCACATGCTTATCTATAGCTCATGCCTCACATCAGTACAACAGTGTTGGGACTACTGTAACCTTTTTTGCTCTCCCAGATAACAAACTTCTCTTTCCACACATTCCTCGATGCTTCAAGAACCTTCACTCCCTCACCTACCTCAATACTTACCTTTGCTTCCATGGTTCTATATAAAATATATATATATATATATATATATATATATATATATATATATATGCAAATGATAAGTGTTATATAAAATAACATATCTATGTATGATTATTTAAAGACAGTTACCAAAACTACTACAACGCACATAAAAGCATCCTCATGCACAATGTCTTTTTAGAGACTAATAATGAATAAAGTTTTTAAGACAAAGGCATGAGCACATGCAGGAAAATATATCTGTTTCCACATGCAGCCAACATCATGGTAAAACATAATAACCATTCTCTTTTAGCATGGCAATATTCTAGTCAGCCTAGACCCTATTTAAAATGGTAGTGTCCATCACAGAAACAATGTCGGGTCCTGATTTGTTTAAGACATCATCTTGTAATTTCTGGCACAAATACCCTTACAGCCAGTTAAAAATGTTATCCTCTTTACTAAGCCAATCTGAAGCTAGACATTAACAAAAGACAAAGATTCATTAATACAAAAACCATAAAAATATCTACTTATCCAAAATGAAAAAAAGTTAATGAAAGTATTCATTCATATGCTTTTTTACTGTATTTCTCAAATATGCTGGTGATGATAAACTACTTATAACATTATTTCTCCATCATTAGATCTTAGATGTCAAATATTGGATGATGAATATCCTGAAATAAAATTCAAAATACAATTTACAATATATGAAAATAAAGACTCTGTATCCTTGAATCTGGAAGATAAAAATACTTATTAATTGTCCTTGCAAAGTGGATGAACAAAATGTAAAAGTAAACCAACAACTGTCAGGAGTAATTCATTACTTGGCTGACATATGTGTATAGCTGTGAATAATCTAAGGTAACCTTAAATACATCTACCACCTTCCCCAAACACTCACACATACATACATAGGGGGACTGCATCAGCTTACAGGAGACCTAAACAGACTCCTAAGTTGGTCTTATACATGGTTGATGAAATTTAACTAAAGCAAATCTAAAGTAATGAGGATAAGACAAAGTGAAAGAAGGCCTAAATATGATTATCATCTAGCAGGGATAAAGCTTCGCGATTCTGTGTGTGGGAAGGACTTGGGAGCTAGCATCATCCCTAATCTGTTGCCAGAACCCACATTAGGAGAATAAAAATCAAAACAAACTGTTTTTTAGAAAATATCTGAGTAGCTTTCAAGTATATGGATAAAGTAATGTTCAGCAAGCTTTTCCTATCCTACATAAGAACAAAACTAGAATATGATTTTCAGGTTTGATCCCCTTACTTAAAGAAACACAGAGATAATAGAGAAGATCCAGAGGAGGGGATAAAATGATGGTAACAAAATTATGTTTGCTAAGTTACAGGTTAAGGCCAGAGGCCTCAATTCTGCCAACCTTGAAAGAGAGAAGAGAGAGGGGAGTCCTGCTCACAACCTTTGAGTTTTTAAAACATCGATGATGTGGACAATGAAAAATTCTTTGAGGGGTGTAGGTGATAGAAAAAACAGAGGATATAATATGAAATTAAGCAAGAGAGGTATAAAGAACTACTTCATTGGCATAAGACTTGTGGATGAATGAAAATGATTGAGGGCATGGTAAATGCAGACAGTATATATAATTCTAAGTTGTATGATAGTAGAAAATGTTTAAGTGATGGGGCTCTACGAGTGTAAAACTTCCTTCCCAAACACTGCATATAATTAATTATCTATCTATGTCTCTATATCTCTGATGACCATTGCCTCTGGGAACTCCTAGCAAGGGGTGGCCACGGGAAAAGAGTCTCCATTTATCCCTGTCCTTACATTCTTCCACCATTTCTCTCTCCCCAGTATTCCTCCACCCTATTTGCCCATGTCACAGGTGGTCTTCCTCTCATACCAACCCCTATAATTGTACTATCATACACTCTCCTTGTAAACCCCAATCTTGCATTCTTTCCACATGCCCAAACTACCTCAAAGTATTACGTTTCACCCATTCTACCACTCTACAATTAATTCCCTTTGCATTCCCTGCCATACCACATCTCTCATACACCCCATTTCTTTCTTCATTCCATCTAGTCACACCACATGCTCTTCTCAAACAGCTCATTTTCATAGCCTGGATTCTTGACCTCTGTGACTCATTCCATGTCCATGTTTCGGTTACATAGGTGAGGGTTGGGAGGACTATGCTGTTCCTTAATCCTCTCTTAACTTCCATACTTACACCCCTACCCTTCATAATTCTATTAAGTGACCCAGTGACTCTTCTACTCTGTACTGCTCTCTCCCTTATCTCTCATTCCATATCAACAAATTTACCCAAGACAGCTCCAAGATATTTAAATTCTCTCACTTCTTCCAGTCTTTCTCCTCTCACATCCAAAGCACAATGTAGTACACTTTCTTCTTTCACTCTATATGGTTTTACAAAATCTGTACTTTCACTCTGTTTCCTTTCACACACAATTACTTTACTTTTACTTGCATTTTTCTTCAATTGCGTATGCTTACACACATTATAAAACATACAACTTTCTGCAACTCCTCTTCACCCTCAGTAAACAAAACAGTATCATCTGCAAACAGGCTTGCCTCTAGCCACCATATCTCACTGCCTCACTCCATCATTGCACCCCTTTTCCTTAGTTTTGCTGTCATCTCTCTTATCATTCCATCCATATATATATATATATATATCTATCAAAAAGCCACGGTGACATCACACAGCCGTGCCTCACACCTACGTGTATCCCAAAACTTTTGCTCAACTCTCCATCCACTCTTAAACATGCATTTGCTCTTCTACAGAAGGCTTTCACACCATCCAACAGTTGTCACCCTATACCATATGTCCTTAACACATCCCATGAAGCATTCCACTCAACTCTGTCATACGCTTCCTCCAGGTGCATAAAAGCTGCATACAACTTCTTACCTGTTGCTACACACTTTTCCACAATCATTTTTACTACAAAAATCTGATCCACACATCTCCTACCTTTCCTAAAATCCCTTTGCTCTTCACTAATTATGCATTGTCACTTTCATCACTCTTCAATTAACATTCTTGCATACACATTCCCTGGTATACTTAAATGACTTATTCCCCTATAATTGCTACATACATCCTTACCACCTTTTCCTTTGAATAAGGAACAATATTAGCTTTCACCCAATCCTCGGGCAAAACCTTCTGTTTCCATGCTAAATTACATATCAGATGTGTCCACTCTATCACACTTTCTCCTCCATACTTCAGCATTTCAGATATAATCCCATCCACTCCAGATGCCTTTCCTACCTTCAGCCTCATCACTGCCCTTCTTAATTCCCTTTTTGCAATAGGATTTTGCACTTGTATCCTCTTCCTTCCATCCTCAATGCCCATGCAAGTAAAAAACTGCTGCCTCCCCTTCTCCCAAATTCATCATTTCTTCAAAATACTCTTTCCATCTTCCTTTCACTTCCTCCTTTTGATTCAGCAACTCTCCTTCCTTACTTCTCACATTAACATTTCTACTCTTACATCCACCTCTTTCCTTTTTCATCCTCTTCCAGTTTAGTTTCTTACTTTCCCAAAACTTTTGACTTAACTTCCTTCCAAAATCTTCACCTACTCTTTCTTTGCTTTCCTCTATCTGCTTACATATTCTATATTCTTCCCTCCTCCTTTCCTCAACTTCCACTGGTATATTCCTATCAGGCAATATACCACATGGCTTTTTCTTCTCTTTCACAGCATTTCTAATCTCCTCTGTCTGTCATGCATTGCCTTTTCAATTCCTATATCTCATGACCTTGTATCCAACTACTAATTCTACAACATTTAATAGTATTTCTCTAAACATTTTAAACACCTCATTCACACACTACTGCACCCCTATATTCACTACACTTCCATCTAAGCTTTCAGTTACCTTCCTTTCATACTCCTCCCTGCATTATTCTGATTCATCTTCTTGCTTACCAACACTTTACCTCTCCTTTCTTCTTTATACCAAATGTCCACTTCTCCCTTATCCTCATCCCCACAAGAACTGCAAAATGGTCAGTCTCCAAAGAATCCTCTCACAACTCTAGCATCTAGCATGGCCTTTCTCAATCTTCCATCCACTGTCACATAGTCAATCAAAGCCTTTTCCTCTTATCTTCTATCATTCCTCATCCATATATATCTGTGGATCATCTTGTGCTGAAAAAAATGTGTTTGCAAGGAATAAACCCCTCTCAGCACAAATATCCAATAAATAACTTTCATTCTCATTTTCTCCAGGCACTACGCATTTACCGACTATCTCACCAATTTCATCACATCCCACTTTCACATTCACATCACCCAATATGACCACAATTCTCTCATTTTCAAAATATTTATGCAGTCATTAAAATTTCTCCTGAAAAGCTTAATTTCATTCTTACCTAGAACAGTCTTCATATTCACAGGAGCATACACACATACCCATGCTTAGTTCATAATCCCAATCTTTCCTTTCACCACACTATTCTTAATCCATTTCATCCATACTCTGTAACACCCTCCCACACTCTTGGTGATAGCAGAATTGCACATCTTTCTTTCCCTCTTCCCTGATAATTTTCACTCTTTCCCATCCATATCACACCTCCATCCATGCTCTCCCATAACTTGCATTCATTATTTTCATTTTCACTCCACACACCCTGCCCAAGGATATGGGTTTACCCAATCCATAGTATATCTAAGCAAAAACTTTCAAACCTGTCCACAAGCTCCCTTCTTTTACTCTCACTAGTCATCCCATTCACATTCAGCTCCAATACCCTCAATTGTTCATCTCTTTTAAACCTCAGCATAACTGATAGACGCCAGTACCACTTCTTAGCCCTTTGTTCCTCACCCTTAACAGATCACTGGAAGAGGGCAACTCCAAAACAGTGTTTCCAGAGGTAGTGAGGCTCCAAAACTGTCAAAAAAGTAATTATATAAAGGTAATTCCACACTAAAGAATGTCAGAGAGATGGGATCCCAACAGTGTAAAACTTCCTCCCCATAAAGTATGAAAAGGTAATTATAAATAGTTAATTCTATATATATATATATATATATATATATATATATATATATATATATATATCACTCAGAGCACTGGGAAGATATCCAGGCAGTAATCCTTATTTCTTTCAAGATTTTGGAGGGACTTCAGCTCATAAAGCCTATTATGCAAAAGTAAGGGTTGGGGAGCAGAATATGAAGGGACCCCTGAGTGGTATAAGCATTAGATATTCAGTTTCAGTGTGCCAAAAATTTTTTAGTTTAAATGAGGTTTGGTAGTGGAACCTTCCCTGGTTCAAACTGAAAAAGGAGTCTTGCCAACTCTTGAGAATCAATATCTTTTCTTTCTATTATTTTTCTCCTTTTAAGGAGAAAAACTTTGTCAGAGAGTGAGTGGATAACATTGTGAAGTGAACAAATGCTATGTTAGTGTATAAAATTGCAGCTTACTAAAGGGGAATAAGATTTTTATTTTTAATGTATCCGAAAGGCAACACTTTCAGTTAAATATTTAAATTCTTCTCCTGTTTCTAGGATAATCTACTCTAGTAAGTTTCCTTAAAGAGCTAGGAATGGCTAGTATGGACTCAGTTACAGGAATGTACTAAAATCAATCAGTCAAAACCAGATTTGCAAAGAGGAAGTAAGAGATGAAAGTCGAGAATAGAGATACAAACACCAGAAAGCAAATGCTTGGGATTGGTTTGGGAACTTTTTAAAGAACAAAATCAAAGGGTACCAAACTGGACCCAGAATTAAAAAAGATCAAAGAAACACTTCAGGGATCATGAAGGAAGTCATGAGACTAGAGAGGAATAAAATACAGTTTAGTGGAGGGGATTCAGGAGGTACAAAACAAGAAGAAAGAAGGTGAAGCCATTAAAAAGCAGACAATGTCTAATGTGTCTTACCTAGATGTACTAGAAGCTGTGCAGTCAAAGGAAAGGACTAAAATGCATACAAAATCTGTTGAGACAATATTGGATAGGGAAATGTAAAAGCACTACTGGCAGCCATTTAGATAGAAGGCTGGACAAAAGCCTATACAGACTCTATTGGATCAATATTGACAGCTGGTGAGGTTGAGAAAAGAACCAACATATCAACAAAGAACGATAATAGTAGAAGGTTGGGAAGTTTAGAGGGAGCAGTTTTGGCAAATCAGTAGAAGGTGAAGTGCGATGAAGAGGAACATACATTCTAGGTGATACAAACAGAGGTCCACAAGAAATTAAGTGAAGCGATTGAAAGAATAATATGCACTGTTTGAGTTGAACCAATCATGGAAGTATCTGGGCTAATTGATGGTAAATTTAGAAAAGTTCAGAGCATACATGACCACTGACTGCTAGCACAAGAGAGATTATAAAGAAAGTTAGTGACACATAGGCTGATGCCTTCACACTGAGGGATCTAACTACAAAGTGAGTGGCACCAAAATCAGAAAGATTAGTAAAACAGGAGGTTAAAAGACATATATCACTGATTACTTATGGCATGGAAAATGATTATACACCAGATAAAGAAGATATAGGAGAAAAAAAGAGGAAATGCTAGGGGGTGTCAGGACTGTGAGATAAGATTTCCATGATAAAGGAAAGGAGAAAAATTTGTAGTTTAACAAAGACGTAAGGGGACAGGAGGTACTTTGAAAAGCCAAGAATCTTAAAGGCACATTTGATTTCAGTGGGATATTCATCAAATGAAACAAATTAAAGTCAGAAAGGGAGAAAAGTGAAGAGTGCAGTATGAAGACAAAAATATGGAGATGACACACATGGCAAGACGATGGAATAGCCCAGCTACAACTGCAGAGAGGGCACGAGTGTTAGATGATAATGTCAAACTGAAAGTAATGCATTCAAATACTGATGGATTAGTAGTTAGTGGTAAAAAGTTGGAATTCAAGGAATGTATAAGGGGAAGTGCATCTGATACTATTGGAGTTATGGAAACTGAGTTTATCATAGAGATAAGTTCACACCTGTTCCACTTAGATGGGTACCTAATAGCAAGACAGGAAAAAGGAGGCAAAGGAAGGGGAAGATTAGTCCTCTTAATAAATGATAGTCTGAAGTTTCAAGAAATAGTTGAAGATGGTTCATTCAAACAATACTATCTATCTATATCTCTGAATCCTGTTCCCCCTGGGAACTCCTAACAAGTGGGTGGCTGTAGCAAAAGAGTCTCTACTTGTCCATGTCCTTACATGTCTCCCTTACATACACCATTCCATGTACCCATCATTTCTCTCCCTCTAGTACTCTTCCACTTTATTTCCCCATGTCACAGGCTGTCTTCTCACACCAACCCCCTTAAACGTACTATCTTGCATTCTTTCAATATGCCCGAACCACTTCAAAGCATTACTTTCCACCTACTCTACCATTCCACAATTCATTCCCTTTGCAATCCCTAACATATCAAATCTTTCATACATCCTCACATTCCTTTATTCATTCCATCTAGTCATACCACATGTTTGTCTCAAGTGGTTCATTCCCACATCCTGGATTCTTGACCTCTATGACTCTTTCCATGTCCATTATGGCTGCAATACATAATGGGAATAGTAACTGTGAGGAAAAAGAGTACAGTGGTGTTATTATTATATAATCCTCCACAGAAATGTATCACTCCAGAACAAATATAAAAAGACAACAATGAAGGAATAATCAAGATGCCATATGAAGCAGGGAAACACTCAATTCTTAAAGATGGTAAAGTACTGATGATACAGGATTCTAATCATTAAGAGATATACTTGGGGAATTTGGATTCTTAATGTTATAGGGAATGGAGACTAGTTTTTGGAGTGTACAGAAAAAAATTCCCTACATCAGCATGTCAGAGAGCTCACTAAGATGAGAGGTACTGATACATCATCATTGCTACATCTTATCTTCATACATACTAGCAAGGATATTGAGAATATCATGTGATACACAGGTTGGAAGAAGGGATTATGCCATGATGAAGTTTGAATATGTGGTAATAAAGGACAATAAAAGAGCAAAACTGGGACAGGACATAAAAAAGGTAAATAATTACAGAAACTACACAAACCTCATTCATCTCTATAGACACATAGTTTGGGAAACAGAGTTCAGAAGCCAGAAGATTTACACAGAAGGAGTAGAGGCATGGGTACCTTAAGACTTAAAATCAGAGAGAACAGTAAGAAAGAGGAAGGAATAGTTTAATGAAAGACGTCAAAAGCAAAGGAGCTTCAAGATGCGCAGAGGCAAAGATATAGATGGCACTCTAACCAACCAGAATTTGCAAGGTAAAGGAGAGCATGGAGCAAGTATAACAAGGTAAGAAAGGAGGAGCAATGAAACTTTGAAAAGAATAATGCAGAAAAGGTAGGTGAAAATCTAAAACTTTTCCATAAATTCATCAGGGATCAGTTATCAGTTAAGTCAGTTAAGGAACGCTAATAAGGCTATGGGATTCAGAGGGAAAAATTGTAGAGGATGATAAAAAGATATGCCAGGAACTGAATAACAAGATCAAAGGTGCTTTCATAGTGGAAGACACTACTGCTCCAACACCAGTGAAATGGAATGGGAAGGAGGTTTTGGAAATGATTGTTGACTTATGTGAATGATTAGCCTGAAGGTGTGGAATCCTTCTTTAATATGTTTGCAGACGATGCAAAGGTCATGAGAGAAGTGAAAAGCAAGAAGGATTGCAACAGCTTGAAAGGAGACCTAAACAGATTCAAAAGTTAGTCTGAAATCTGAGTGATGAAATACAACCCAAGCAAATGTAAGGTAATGTGTATGGGACAGAGCAAAAGACAGCCTAAATATGACTATCACCCAGCAAGATATAAGCTTTGGGATTCTGTGTTTGAGAAGGACTTGGGAGACAACATCATCCCTAACCTGCCACCAGAGTTCCGTATAGGAGAAAAGTTAAGGAGACAAACAGTCTGCTGGCAAATATATCAGAATAGCTTTCAAGTACAGGTACACCACCGATTTTCTGGCACTCTTGGTTCCAAAGCCTTGCCGGTTTAACCATTTTGCCAGACCAGCCATGGTCATGTAATAAAAATTCATCAACACACCTCCAACCCACTAATTATACACCTCCCATGTCTCTAAAGCACCATGGACTGCAAGAAACTTAAATTAAACAAATATCAAATGTAAATTAAATAAACTAATGAAAACAGGTACCTGTACATTAGTATAGATGATACAAGTTTATGATGTCACACAGCTTATGCACCAGAACACCATGGTCCAGTTTTTCAACAGTTCAACTTTCTCTTGAGTCAATATGGATGGTGTTTACATTTGACACCACCACTGACACTTGCATCTCTCTAAGGCAGTGGTGTTAACTAGAAAAATAGTGAGGGCCAACTGGGGCAACAGAGAATTTCGATCAGGCTACAAAGGCTTTATAAATATCTATACTTGTAAAATTATCTTACAAAAAGATATCTTAGTACATAAAAGAATTACATTAAAATCCTACACTTTATATGCCACAGTTTGATAATTAGAATGTTCTTCCATATATATATGATTATTACTTACAACATCTCGTATTCAAATACTTATATTTTTCTCCTCTCTTTTAGGCTGCAGAAGAAAAAGTCACTGCATAGTGAATACTACTGATTTAAGGTTGTGTGACAAATTGAAAGATAAGATTAAAGTTGTGTGAGGAACTAGATAATAAGTTCAAAAGTGTTTTCATAGTGGAATGGAGTGAAGAGGAGGTCTTAGAATGCACTGAGACATCTAAAAAAGACATTAAGAAAATGCTAATGGTTTTGACCCATATAAGGCTTGAGGTCCTCATAACATTTCACCATATTTGCTGAAGATGTGCAGAGACATTTGATAATCCTCTTGAAGTATTATTTAAGTGTCACTAAAGTAATTCAAAATGCCAAGGAAGTGAAAAAAGGGTTAATGTCATACCTGTACATAAGAAAGGAGACCAGGAACAGGTGCTGTACTACAAAGTTTCATCGATGAGTGTGGTCTGTAAAAGATAATCAGAAAGCCAAGGGCCAACTTCCTGAGAGGAGAAATTACCTAAATGAAAAACAACACCATTTCGGGGAAAGGAGGTCATACATAACAAACCTGTTATATTTCTACATGAGTGTGATCTCAGTAATTAACAAAAGAGAAATGCTGGATGGGCTGTTTGTATCTAGACTACCAGATAGCTTTTAACAATGTACTGCATGGAAAGTTGATTAAGAAGCTGGATCACCAGTCATGAATAAGAAGGAGATTCCCTCAATGGACAGAATACTATCTGAGTGGAAGGGAACAAAGGAAGCATGACAAAGAAGCTTCTCAAAATGGGTTGAGGTCACCAGTGTAGTGTTGCATGGTTCTGTTTTAGAACCATTATTCCTCTTGATTTATGTAACTGACATGCTAGAAAGTATGGAATCCTTTCGAAATATATTTGTATATATTACAAAGGTCAAAAGGGAAGTGGAAAACAAGGATTACATCAACCCACAAAGGGATCTAGACAGACTCCATAGTTAGTGTGCTACATAGTATATGAAGTTCAACCCAAGTAAATGTACAGTAATGAAGATGGGTTACACTGAAATAAGGCATCAACATGAATATTATTCAGTAGGAAGTAAACTGCAGGAATCTGTGAGTGAGAGACACTTGGAAGTCATCATCATCCCTAACCTGTCGTCAAAGCCCTACCTTAGGAGAAAGTTTAGGAAAAACAACTGTCTGCAGACAAATATTATTATCAAATTCAAGTTCATGGACATGAAATATTTGGCAAGTTATTTACATCCTACATAAAGTCAAACCAGGAATATGCTTTTCAAGACTGGTCAATGTACATAAAGAAACACAAAGAACTAATAAAGAAGGTCCAAAGGGATATCAACAAAGACAATATCAAAAATAAGAAAGCTGAGTTACAGAAAAAGGCTAGAGGCCTTAAATTTACCCATCATGGAAGAAAGAGGAATAAGAGGTGCTCTGATCACAACCTTTAAGTTTTTACACCAACAACCATTAAGTTTTTAAACCACACTGAAGAAGTAACAGCAAACAGTTCTTTGAAAGATGTTGGAAAAAAGCAAGAGGCCAAAACAAAATAAAGCTGGATATTTATAAAAAAAATATAAAGAAGTACTTTTACTGTATAAGATTGGTATATAAGTGGAATAAAATGACTGAAGACATGATAGATGCAGAGAGCATGAAGAAGGCTTCTAAGGTGCATGGAGATGGAGCCCCATGAATGTAGCCAGCCAGCCAGCAATGGCAGAGATATAGGTAACACCTCAGCCAGCCAGCTTATGCAAGGTATAAGAGGGGAAGGAATCAGTAAAGCAGGATACGAAAAGAGAAGCAAAGAAATTTTGAAAAAAAATATTGTGGATAAGGAAGGTGAATATACACAACTTTTCCATATATTCATCAGAAGTAGATTATCAATTTAAAAACAGCTAAAGAGAGTAAGGGATTTAGAGGGAAAAATAGTAAAGGATGATGTTAGGATATGTGAAAAACTGAAGAACAAGTTCAAAAGAGTTTACAGTGGAAGACATTATAACCCTATCACTTGTGAGAGAAGATGGAGAGGAGGTTTTAGAAAAGTTGAGATATCTATAAACAACATTAACAAAATATGAAAAGGTCTTGACCTGATGAAATTTCACCTTATGTGTTAAAGGTGTATGCAGACACATTACACAAACCTTGAAATACTGTTCAAGATGTTGCTGTTGGAAGGCATTGTGCCAAGGGAGTGGAAATGGGTAAATATCATACCCAACCATAAGAAAAGAGACCTTAAAGAGGCATTGAATTGCAGAGCAGTCTCCATAACAAGTGTGGTCAGTAAGGTATTAGAGAAGTTAATCATAAAGGAAATGGACGAATTTATACTAAGCAGAAATTACCTAAGTGAGAGGTAATACAGTTTTAGGGAAAGGAGGTCACGTGTAATGAAACTCTTAGATTACCATGGGAGAGTAAGTTCTGTCTTAGATGAAAGGGAAGGCTGAGTAGATTGTTTATATCTTGACAGCCAGAAAGTATTTGACACAGTACCACATGAGAGGCTGATTAAGAAGATGGAACACCAGGTAAAAATAAAACGGAGACTCCTCTGCTGAATTATCTCTGTGGAAGGGAACAAAGGACACATGTCAGAGTGTCAGAGGAGCTTTCTCCAATGGGTGGATGTCACCAGCGTAGAGCCCTACTGTTCTGTTTTGGGACCAATACTCTTCATGATCTCTGAACATGACTTGCCTTAAGGTATGGCCTCCTACCTGAATATGTTTGCAGATGATGCAAAAGTCAAGTAGAAAGTAAAAGTGAAGAGGATCAGCTTCCACGGGGACCTAAACAGACTCCAAATTGGTCTGATACATGGCAAATGAAATTCTGCAAAAGTAATGAGGATGGGACAAAGTGAAAGGCCGCAATATGATTATAATCTGATTGAAAATACGCTTCAAGATTCCGTGTATGAGAAGAACTTGGGAGCCAGCATCATCCCTAATGTATCACCAGGAGTCCCATATATGGAGAATAATGGAGAGAAACTGTCTTCTAGCAACTACCTGAATAGCTTTCAAGTATATGGACAGGCTAATATTCAGCAAGCTGTTCAAAATCATACGGAAGATCAAAACTCAAATATGCTTTTCAAGTCAATCACCTCACCTAATAAAGCACAAATGCATAATAAAAAATGTCTTGAGGAGGGCAACAGAGATGGTACCAGAATTAAGACAGCTAAGTTAAGGGAAAGGATAAAGGCTTTAAATTTGCCCACCTTGGAAGAATGAAGAAGTAGGGGTGACCTGATCACAACCTTAAAGTTTTCAAAGCAGATCTATGATGTGGAAAGTGAACAGTTCTTCCAAAAATGTAGGTTCCAACTTTTTTTTTTGTTTAAGGCTCCAGTCATGGATAAAAGTCCACATTAAGGCCGGGCCCTAATTGAAATATAGAAAGAACTGGGAAAGGGGGAAAAACAGACAGGGAAAGTATGTACAAATTTTTGAGAAAGTGAAGAACATGTCTCTTGAAATGAGCCAGGTCATAGTTATTGGGAAAGACATGAGAAGG
>JAYMFT010063363.1:0-14827 GCA_038088735.1 Panulirus argus | reverse complement strand
TATATGCATAAAACCACGAGGAAAATGAAACAATAAGTTCCCATGTGCACGTTCGTATAATGATCACATCGTCAGGGGAGATACAAGATGAGTTAGAAGACGTAGATATACAAGGAAGAGACGCAGCTAAGACGTCATTGGTAAACAAGAATTACCGGATCATATAATCATGCACGACGTAGCTCACGCGCACCATTGTGACCCCTTGCAACATATATATATATATATATATATATATATATATAATTTTTTTTATATTTGATTGCCGTTTCCCGCGTCAACGAGGTAGCGCTAGGAAGACACGAAGGCCACAGTTTTTCACATCCATGTGTGTGTATGTGTGTGTGTGTGTGTGTGTTTGTGTGTGTGTGTGTGTGTGTGTGTGTGTGCGGCAATTACAAATATTTCATAACAGACTAGAATATATTCAACAATTATTAGCCATCCTAATTTTTTGCTGAGTACTTTATATGGTTGCTTTAATCTCTTTCGAAAACCTAAAATCAATAATTATAAGTCCAATGAAGAGGAAAAAAATTACATTACGATTCTTTGGGAACCTTATTCTATCTTCAAACAAGATGATGTTAGCTTTTGGTCGTCTACGGTGTCTGGAGTGTCCTTATTACGGTAGCTGGCTCATTACTGAAACGAAAGATGAGTCCTTTATTGAGAAGGGATGATAGTAAAATAGAAAGCTGGGCAAAGGAGTCTTCCCGTTGGCAACAAGGTGTTCTATCCGTTCTCTCTATCCTTGGTTGGGAGATGCTGGCTGGCTGTAAAGGATAAGAGAAATGCATGCGTTCACCTATTTATTTAGAGCAGATGAAAACTCTCGCACGAGCAGGAACTTTTCTGATCACTGCTTTGCTTTTACAATGCTCGGATTTTATGATTCTGATATCACTTGTTAGATTTGTCTCTACTAAGATTCCTTAAGTGCTGTTGGAGTATCTGCACTTCAAGAGTAATTTCTTTCAGATACACTTCCATTTGCCTACATAGTAAGGAGTTGTTGACACCAACGTAATGTTTGTAGTGAAGACTACAATCTTCATCTGGGAACGAATATTCACAGGTCACATTGGTTCTCATGAATGGGATGGGGTCCTGTGTCATGATATGCTTCATAATCAGGTTGCTGATCCTGGCAGTTTTATAGCAGATGATCAACATTGTTCGATCTTCACTGTGGACACAGGTGACGTTCTCACTGATAATTTTCCCCCTCAAGAGCAGGAGACATTTGGTTTTGGAAGTATAGTTTGACTGTAACGCCATATTTAGTGTTGAATGTAGAGTTGGTGGAGCTGGGTTTAAGTACTTCTTAATATCGGTTTCTGCGCCTTTGTTAGTGTATCTTTTGTTACTCAGCGCCTGTCACAGTCTGCAAGCTTTCGATGAAAGCTTTCCAGCTTGAACAGTTGTTAAAGGCGTTAACTGGCCGCAGTCAAGGCATCGGCCAATGTCAGCTGACTGTCTGTAAATTTAGTTGGAAAAGTTGCCGTCCTCACTGTTGATGTGAACGTCAAGGACGAGCATTCTACTCTCAGCACTAAGTTCATACGTGAATTGAAGTGCTGACTTTTTGATAACCTTCTGTGGAGACTGTAAATGTTCTGGATATCCTACGTCGATAAAGGAATAGTCCACACAGCGGCTTAACCGCGGGCCCTACTCACGGTCTTTTCATTTTACTCGAAGGTTCTACACACCACCCATGAGCTCCATCCTCCAGCTATCCTCCATCCGTGGGCTTTACCTTTCACCGAAGAGGGCCGGGCGGTGAGGATGGCGTCATTTTCACAAAACTTTGGCTTCCATGTGAAAATCCATGACGGCGTGACCTGCTGGGGCGTTGATCAAGCAGAGCTAGGTTTAGTCGGGCACTGCATGGTACAGGCGTTTCATCAGCTGAGTCTTTTACAATATGTTCATATATGACCTAATTTTGTCTACTATGTTTTCAAGTGGACAGTGCGTGACTGCTGTCTGGGATTTATAACCTGGTGATCACCATGTGCATGGTACTAGTTTAATCATGCTCACACACATAACTCTGCATGACCGAGTAAGGCTTCATTATGTGATTGTTACTGATTATTCTCCAGAATAAATTCACCGTCTTACATATTTGTAGAACCTTAGGGATCTTCAGAAAGAAGCCATTCGACACTGCAAGCTTACAAAGGTCATGGATGAGGGTGAGGATCAGCACTCTCTATCCTCCAGATCTTTACTTTTCTTGACTTTTCTTGACTATATTTGATTAACAAAGACGCCAGGTTTCCGGACAGGCAGGTGTCGTTAGCCTGCTCCTCTGATCTTGTTGTAGCCATTCCCTCTCGGTAAAAACTTTGTAGAAGCCTTGTAACAACCTTGTACTTGGGTTATAATGTTCTCAGAAATTGCCTCACGTGATTTCCTTTCAATTAGCCGAACTGGCTACAGCTCCGTGAAAGCCAGTCCTTTCTCAGTATGCCAGCACTTCCTTAATAAGCCAACCCCCTCTTCAGTAAGTCAGCGCCTCCACAGTAAGGCAGCCCCTATAAAGTAAGATAGTCCCTCCTTAATGGGCCAGCCCTTCCACAGGAGGGAACCACTCAATAGTAAACCATATGATCGATGGCGAAGAGAAACTAGAATGAATTAAAAAAATAGAAACCAAACTAATCCCTTCACTCAGAGATAAGCCAAAAAGAAAGACTCAAAGACTGAAACTCTCTGTCGACAGAGAGAGAGAGAGAGAAAGAGAGAGAGAGAGAGAGAGAGAGAGAGAGAGAGAGAGAGAGAGAGAGAGAGAGAGAGAGATAAAGCAGATTTCGAGGTGATTTGATAAAAGTGTTCAGAATCCTTAATAATTTCAACGACATAACATACTAAGATTATTTGTCCCCTTAACACAGATTTAGTGACCAGAAATAAAGGTATGAAGACAAAAGGAAGTTGTACCAACAATGTGGGCAAACGTCATACAACTCAGAGAGTGGTGGAACACATGAATGAACTACCTCCAGAAGTAGTAAATGCAACAACTTTAGACACCTTTAAGTCAAGGCTAAACAAATACTTCACTGATATCTGTCATTAAAGATCCAATTTACCACTAATCATGTCTTTCTTTATTGGAACCTAGTCACAGAGCAGATGTCATGAAACTAATTGAGAATTTTACTCCAGTCCAAACTTTCCTATAAAATGTCCATGGCAGAATTTTACCCTTATATCATATCGTATCCTTTTTCTCATCTTTTTATCTTTTTCCTGCCGGCAATTGAACCGAAGGGAGAGGTGGATAGGAAAGTCCCTTCCACTTTGCTATCCTGCTTCTACAACTATATCTAAACTCTCAACATATTTGATCTCATTACGTTTCCTGTTGTCTTTCCTCGTCTTGTACTCCCATGTATCACCTGCTCAGTAACCCAGCACCCATTCAGTCAGTCAGCGCCTGCTCAGTATTCCAGCACCTGCTCCGCAAGCTAGCAGCTGTTTGTAACCCAGCACTTGCTTCGTAACCCATGAACCCCGTAGTAAAGAAGCAAATGCTCAGTAACCCAGCACCCCTCAGCAAACCATAACCTCCTTAGTAACCCAATTCCCTCAGCAAGCCAGCACTTTCTAAGTAACTCAGCATCTGTTCAGTAACGTAGCAGTTTCTCGGTAAGCCAGCACTTGCTCAATAGCTTAGCCATCCTCAGTAAGCCAGCGCCTGCTCGGTAAGCCCTCGCGACAAACGAAACCACTTGGGCATAGGCTAAGAACGGAGGTGTGTGTGTGTGATTACTATTTGTGTGTTACGTCAAGAGAGTTTTACATTGCCAGACTCTTGGCGGTGTAATGGACAACAATGACGAAACTCACGCAAAGACCCAGCAAGCGACACGGTAACACTCATGACCTGCTGGACACCTGCCCAACTACTAGAAAACACTCATGGCCTGCTGGACACCTGGAGAGCGACTTGATAACGCCTTTCTAACCATCAATAACGCCTATGGCCAGTTGGACACGTGGCCAGCTACTCGATAACACCTACATCTTGCTGGACACCTGGCCAGCGACTTGATTTGATTTGTGCTGGTAACCCCGGCAAGTTTATTGTGCATCCCATCTTCGTCCTGGGGTGCACAATAAACTTGCCGGGGTTACCAGCACAAATCAAATCAAGTCGCTGGCCAGGTCTCCAGCAAGATGTAGGTGTTATCGAGTAGCTGGCAGTTTGAATAATACCTGTGGCCTGCTGAATACCTGGCTGTTGACTTGATAACACCTGTGGCCTACTGGATACCTGGCTGGTGACTCGATATCATCTGACAGCTTACAAAGCCAAGACAGTCATAAAGTTCATTTCCAAGGTCAGAAGCAAAACAGGAGTCATGGAGAGAAGGCTTAAGCTTAAGGTCTATGTCACACACAAGATCAAAAATAAAGTGAAATTCAGAGTCAGCATCACAGACATGGACCAAGCTACGGTCAAGGGCAGAACTAGCCAGAGCCAAGCTCAAAACCAAGGCTATACCAGAGCTATGCTTAACTGTGGACTTGTACGAATTTCGCATCATTAAGGGTGGCATGAAACTCGATCGCTGAGTATCAATTATTTTTATATGAATATCATTAACATTTAACTAGTACTTTGTTATTCTGTTTAAAGTTAAGCAAAAGTTTCCCATGTGGAGTCCCACCACACCCCAGGTCACTATCTCACACAAAACATTGAACCTTATCATTCACTCATAAGACACAGGCAAATTAATCGTT
Organism: Panulirus argus; assembly: GCA_038088735.1. Taxonomy (NCBI): domain Eukaryota; kingdom Metazoa; phylum Arthropoda; class Malacostraca; order Decapoda; family Palinuridae; genus Panulirus; species Panulirus argus. The sequence continues at coordinate 10,063 of JAYMFT010063363.1, read as the reverse complement.
TTTAAGATCACCATTAACAGGTATTTCTGAGGAAGCATGGCTTGACTGCCATGCTCACGCTAGTAAGGTGAAGTTCTGCTGTGTTTTGGTGGCAATGGCTGTCTTATAGTTGCAGGCCAAATGTGTTAATCTTTTAGTGTATCATATTACAGAGAACTGATCTTCCTAACCCCTTTGACGGTATGCCAGGTTCTGAGAGACAATTTAATTTTTTCAGAGAATTTCGATAAACGAAAAATAGAAAAAAAATATATGGTGTTTGCTTTTCTATAGTTCTGTAATTATCATCTAGCAGTGTTTTATGTCTCGTCCAACAACGCAAAAGTTGCCACCGGATATCTAGTGTTGCCTCTCTGTGTATGCAATCGATAGGAAAATATCGTGTGACAGATAAGCCAAAGCTTGCGTGAACGTTTGCAGTAACGTAACAGTCAATGTTCCATACATACAAATATTTCAGTTAAGGCCCTGCCTTGATGTGGACTGTTGTCCATGACTGGGGCTTTCAACGTACAGAAAAAAAGAAATATAAGCCAGACGACTTGAGGTACTTTTCCGTTCGTGACCAACTACAATAGAAATTGGGTGCTGCGAATACGTTGATGACAAGGGGTCTTACGTCACAAGCACTATGTAATTACCCGTACAGTGTAGGCGGATTTACTAGTACATGGAGGACTGCATCACATTCAACCGTCTGAACATTTACATATAAATTTCTGATTAATGGTAATGATACTTTTATACTTATGTGACCCCTTCTCTTTAGCGGGAAAGCGTTAGGAACAAAAGAATAGCTTCGTTTGCACATATCTAATCTTTAGCTGTCGTGTATACTTTATTGAAACCAGAACCTGCCTTTACAGACAAGCTCCACACACTACTCTAAGGTTTACCTTGATTACTTCAAATGCCCTGTTTTAGACGAGTAACTCATTCTACCCAGTGGACGCCCCTCCACCTCCTGAATGTTCGTGTTCCAGTACATCAAAACCTTCCTTATCTCATCCTTCCATCGACACTTTGGTCTCCCCCATCCACATGCACCGACCACTACTACATCTCAGGGACGAATGATCCCAGTTGTCAAGAGGAAATGGTGACGAGAATGGTGCAGTGCCTTCTTCCCGAAATTTTGGATGAGGTCCAAGTCATGATTAGTCTGAAGATACGTGTGTGTTGAGCGCCTCTTGGTGGTTGATGTAAGAGTTTGACCATGGATCTTGCACGCCCTTTTCTGCAACTTTTCTATTTGGTTCTACTGTAAGATGGATATGGGGGAAGATCAGCTAGAGTAGGTATAAGTATGTTTGTAGGGAAATTTGTGTAGATGTTTTTGAGTTCAGGCGCAGAGAATGCAAGCACCTGCGAAACATATAATATTATAGCAAAAGGAGATGATGATGATGACGTGTTTTTCTCGATTTAGTTTATCGTTCAACGTGACACCGAGGAATTTGGTGGGCTATAGATCCTTGAGAAAAAGGCTCAAGCTTAATGAGAGAGATTGGAGTTGAACGTGACTGGAAAGATGGCTGACGTGCGTGATTACGGCTTTGGTTTGGTTGACGGTGGTAGAGGCCCAGCCAGTTCTGGAGTAGTCTGTTAATTACCTTCTGAAGGGCGATGTAATTGGGATTATTGTTATCAACGCTGACACCAGCGACAGAGTTGTCAACGTGATTTCATTGGCATCTTTTATAGGATTAAAGAAACACAAGATTAATCAATATTTCTGAAAGAATAACAAACTGTTCCAGAAGGTGAATAAGAATAGAAGAGAGGTTGTTAAGGAGTGAAAGTATATCAGACAGGTATGGGAGAATGATGGTAACGAAGGATGAAGTCTATCATATATAAAGAGAATATCTTAAAGAACTGAGAATGAGTCGTGCTTATAGGTAGAGTAGGAAAAGAGTGAGAGGAAATAGGTTTTTGGAAGATGAACACATGACAAAGAATGAGGCAAGAAGAGCAATAAAGCTTTAAAACAATGAAAAGCTGGAATGATGAGCGAGATGGTAAAGAGAAAGCTCCTGTGGAATGGATTTGAAATTGGGATAGAAGTATAATGATGTGGCCAGGTGCCTGCTAAATGATGTGGTCAGGTGCCTGCCAACTGGCCGAAGGTATTAAATGTTTCGCCGCATAAAGGGAAGGATAGTAAAAGTGAGTGAGGAATTATAGAAAATTAGAAACCTGAATATAGGTGTCAAGGTGTATGTATGGTGGTTGATCGTGTTAAAAGAATTGCCGAACCCCTTGTTGGAGACGAGAAAAATGGGTTTTAGGAAGGGAATATGAGTTAACATGAGAAAGAAACAGGAAGCTTGATCGGCCCACGACTGGGTTGTCTGGTTCAAACAAACAAACAAAAAGAGTACATAGGGTACATAGATCAGATTTCTGTACTTAGACAAGTAGTGGAGAAGGTTTCAGGGGAAAAATGGTGGCGTATGCAGCAGTTATTGATTTAGAAAAAGCATATGATAAAGTACGTAGGTAAGAATTTTAGGAAGTTTTGACTCTGCACAGTATGCATGGAGGACTCTTGAATGCTGTCAAAGTCATTAACAACACAGTGACTGGCGTGAAATAAATGTGGGAGTGAATCAGGGTAGTGTGATGTCACCGAAGTTATTAAATGTTTTTTATAACTGAGAAACTGCATGAGATGAGATCGATGTGGAGTGATTATAGTTGCAATAAGGAAGATAAATATGATGAAGATGTGAGAAAGTCATGTGATGCGAAGAATTCATTACAAAGGCCAAGGATGAGTCTTTTCCGATGGTATGGTCCCGTAAGCAGGGTGGCAGGTGATGGGATCATCAAGTAAACATATAGCAGTGCCGTAAAAGCAACAAGGAAATGAAGTAAGGCTCGAAGGAGATGAATAGATTTAGTTAGAGGATTGATTTAGGATAGCGATATTTCAGATGAAAGTATTATTAGAATAACTGGGGATCGGTAGCAATGGAAGCATTTTGTGTAGAGAGGTGGTACGAAGAGAGACACTGCTAGGGGAGTGGAGACCCTGGTCTTAACTGACGAATGAACTTGGTATGTGAAGTACAAAAGTAAGAATCGCTTTTATTAGCGTGAACATTCATGTTCCACTTTAACAGACTGAGATATATGGCTTGAGGATGTGTGTTAGTGACGTGTAGAGGCCATATGTACCTTATCATTCCCATTAAATTATGATTTTAATGATTGTTGTAAAACAAAACCACTCTCCAAGACTAAGCCAACAACTTCTGCCTTTTCTCTCTGGAATCTACAAGTGTTGTGTCATCAGCAACTCTCACTTTGATTTGAAATTTTCCGCGACTGTAGCGTGAACACCTATTAATTATATATAGTCACTGGCGTGAGAGAAAAGGGCATTTTTTTTTCTGTTATAAGAACGAGTTACTCGAGCTGTTCGTAAGAATAAATATAAGATCAAATTGAGGATAACATTTGAATGAGATTATTTGTAACTCCTTCTTCAGGTTATCATTCAAATAAATAACGTACCCAAGGAATTCGGATATGTCATATTTTGATATTACGATTTCAACAGTACACCGCATTCTTAAAACATAGGACCCACACACCAACCATCCCACACCGGACACAACACAGAACCCATACTCTGCACCACCTCCTCGCACCAGACACACACAGTATACTACATGCCACACCTAACCCACCGATCAATACGCCGCTGACCGTAATTATTCTTTGAAGCAACTTTTTCTGCTTATGGAATGTGTTAACTTGCCGAACCCTGACTTAGGAGGTAAGTGTGAGGATCCAACCTACTCTTCCTTACAGTTATTGTTGGGGCTACCACCACCCTGGTGTTGAGGGCTCCCGTGAGGACCCAGCCTACTCTTCCTTACAGTTATTGATGGGTCTTATACTACCCTGACGTAGATGGTGGTTTCTGTAAGGACTCGGCAATCCTCCTTACAGAAATTAAGGCGCCAACGCAACAACTAGATCTGTGTACAAACATAAAGCCTTTTCTTTTTATGTTGGCTTACTATTGATTGAGTATCGTATAATGTATTCTTCCTCGGCATTATTTGGGCACTTAATGGCAAGACAGGCTCCCACTGCAGCCACTGGAAGCCCGCCGGGTACACGCTCAAGCTGCAGCCCCTGGACGCTCACCGGGTATCGAGTACGGTTTAACAACAGTGACAAGAAACTCAACGGTTCGGTTCAGGTGGCTGAAGTGTTGTTGGATATAGAACCCTCAAGATACGTATGTGCTGAAATGCTGGAAAGACGACAAATGATCGTGTGGGAGTCGAGTAAAGATTGCTTATGTATTGTTCCAACTGCTCTAGACTAGTAGTCTCCCGTCTTCAACAGCGTCTCATTTCTGCCAATAACATGTAATTTCAAACCTTGATTCTTCTTTTCTCCCCAGCACCCAACACGCCCCAGGCTCGCCTCTAGGCTCACCCCAACCCCTCGGCACGCCTCCAGGCTCGACTCTATCCCTTGGCACGCCCCCAGGCTCGCTCCCATCCCGGCACACCACAGGATACGACCCCAGGATCACCCTCACCTCTTGGGATGCCACGAGGATTGCTTCCCCCCCTGGGACGCTCCACTTCCGGTACATCCCCAGCCTCGCCCCCCAGCCCACAGCGAGCTCTTAGGTGCCCACTTCCCAGGCTCATCCGTAAGCCCCGAAACGACCACTGGCTCACCCTCTCATCCTGGCACGCTTTGGGTTCCAAACGGTGCTCCTCTAGCTCACCCCACTACTTGGAACGACCCCTGACTTGCTTCCCACCCCCAGCACGCCTACAGGTTGACACGCACCCCACGGGAGCCTCCCAGGCTCGCCCCTACCCCCTGGGACCTACCCAGGCTTGCCACCATCACCAAGCGCGCCCCCAGCCTCGTTCTCATTCCCGGTACATCCCCAGGCTCGCCCCCACCCTCCCGGTGCGCCTCAAGGCTCGTCCCAACTCCTCGGCACGCCCCTAAGCTTTTCCTCGCTACCCGGAACTCCCCAGGCTCGTCCGCACCCCCGGCAAGCCCCATGTGCGCCCGCAACCCTTGGCACGCCATCAGGCTTTCTCCTTCCTCCCCTGCAACAGCTCCTGTCAAACAAAGCAACTAGGATAACTTGAGCCAAGCTATCCATTTTCTTGTCGGCCAAGTCCATCCCGCGTGGTTAAGTTGTCGGTCAAGTCCTTCCTGCGAGGTCAACTTGTTGGCCAAGTCCTTCCCGCGGGGTTAACTTGTTGGCCAAGTCCTTCCTCTAGGGTTAATCCGTCGGCCAAGTCCTTCTCCTGGGGTTACCTTCTCGACCAAGTCCCGGCTAAATGCTTCCCACATAGCTGACTTGTCGGCCAAGTCCATCCCGAGGGACTAACTTGTCACAATTTTCCCCCGAGGTAATTGGTTGATGTGGCCCTCAAGCTGACTGGCTTCGTGACTGCTGAACAATTCATGTCATGCCTCTGGTGCCGCACTTACTAGGGTCGGGTAAGGGCTTTCTACCACCCCGTGTTTAGGGTTACGGCGCACTTCCAGTATTGTACTCACTGGGGTCGGTTTAGGGCTTTTTACTTCCTTCTGTTTAGAATCATACCCTTCCTCCAGCAACGAATTTGCTAGTGTTAGAAGCGGGAGAGAGAGAGAGAGAGAGAGAGAGAGAGAGATTGAAGTGTGGTTGCCTCTGCCTGTACTCAAGGAAAATGCTCTGGAAATAAGTTGTTCGGAGACTAATATCTGAGTGGCGTCGTCACTTAAAGGTCCATGCTCGCTCATAGAAGCAACTGTTGGGGGAACGTCGGCATTGTAAGCTCTGAATACTGTTGATGATAAAACGCTGCCCTGGGGTTCCCCGCTTAGTTGAGGGAATCTGGGTGACGTTGCAGACTGACGATGATTTCTGGTGTGTGCTGATGAAGAAAGTTACACAGTAGTCTTTCAGTGGTTTCGGGAATGTCTAACTGTAGTAATTTCAGTAATTAATAATGAAGGCCATTTCTCCTCATTTTATCAAAGGAATGCATATGTCTCTTTGTATAACTGTACAATTTATTCCCTGTCCTCTGGAGATGGCCATTTTTTTTTTGTACTTGTGATTGTTGAGGTAGTGCTTTTGCCCCTTCGGAAGCTGTATTGATTAGAGTTATAGAGGTTATTGTTTTGAAGGTGCCCTCTTAACTTAAGGTTCATAATTCTTTCAAAAAGTTTCTCCAGGACCTCTAGTTGAAATGTGGGGAAGCAGTTCATTGTGGCTGTTTTTGGCGTTTCTGGTCGTGGTATCATAGTTACTCTTGCGTCTTTGAGCCTTCGGGAAAAGTATCCTGTGCTTAATCCTGGGTCACACGCTAACATCAAGGGCTATTATAATAGACCACATCAACAAAAGATTCGCACTGGGAAAAGCGGCCTTCCAAGTATGTATACATTCTGGCACCCTCCAGAGAACTACGTAAAAATTACATCTAGTCGAGGCCATGATAATACCTGTCCTAACTTATTCACCTATACCAACCTTCCTCGCTTTCAAATCACGCTTGCTGAAGTTACAGGCCCTGCGATGTGTCAAGTGAAAAGTACTCTTCCATTGAAAACACGTTAAAACAAGACGACAATTAACGATTAAACTAGTCAGTTTATACCAAACAGAAGCAGCCCTGAATGTTGGCAGGCACTTGAAGACAAAGATGATTCAAACTATTGACAAATCCGAGATCTCGACAACAGTACAACCATGATTCCCTTGAAGCCTCAAAGCGCTCATTGAGGCTCTATTCATCCATCGATGTACACAGTGAACAATTTTTAGCTTATCTTAATGAGTCTCCATCAAAGACAAAATATACAATACGAATACGTACATACACCAGTCTGCCGGGGGTATATAAATAAGGCAACAAAAACACGTTTCCAGATAATCACCCACATGCGTCAATAAAATTACACACTTCAGTCTTCTCTTCCATATTAAACTATCCCTTCCCTTGTCCCACCTCTCCTTCTTCTCCTCTAACTACTCAAACAAACAAAGAAAAAAAAATGATGCAAACAGACAGACAGAGGCAGTGTTTACCTACCTACCAGAATTCGTCAAAATGGCGGGACTAGCTGGAAGGCCTCACCACCTGTCGTGCTTGCTGAGTTTTGTTGTGTCCCTCTACCGCCACCCTTCTTCCTTCGTTGTTTATTCGAGGCCCACAAAGGGTTAATTATCTTTTGAATGTTTCAGTAATTACCCCGTATATGTTCTTTACTTTTCCTAGAATTACAAAAGTAATCTTTCAATCATATAGCGGCACAATTGTGGATTTTCGTCTGATATCCTTTTGGTATGTTCCCATGAACTATTTTCGAAGAGAGAGAGAGAGAGAGAGAGAGAGAGAGAGAGAGAGAGAGAGAGAGAAGGGGTAGTATGCATCTGAAACATTACGTACAGTGATGGAAAGGATATTGTCTTATATGACAGGGAATCATGGGAGCAGACTGGAAGGGTCGCAAGCTGAAACTGACCATGACTTGCCAGTAAGTGCCATACCGCTCCGCTATAACTGTCACACCCACACCACAGCCCAGAGTACCACGCCCACAGTGCCACGCCCACAGTGTCAGAGGCCTGACAACCGTCACGCAGGTGAGGGATGACCCGCTACCCTCCTGCCGCCCTCGTTCTCAGGTGAGTCATCCAGTACTGCCATCCTCACCTGCCCTCACATTCTTCCCTCTGCCAAACACAGATATCTTGCCTCATATTACCCATCTCTACCAAACTGAGAAACTTATCCTCATTCTTTAATCTCTATTAGACACAGACCTATCCTCCTGTTACTCATCTCTACCAGACTCAGAGACCTACCCTCATATTTCTAATCTTCATCAGACATAGAAGTTTATCATCATATATCTCATCATCACCAAACACATACGCCTACCCTCATGTTTCTCATCTCTGCCAGACACATGAAACTATCCTTATATTTCTCATCTCTACCAAATACATGCAGCCTTTCCTCATCTTTTTCACGATTGTCAGACACAGAAAGTTGTCCACAAGTTCCTTATCTTCAGCAGACAAATAAGGCTTCCCTCGTTCAAGATGTTTCAGTTCATATCACCGTCAGTGTAAGCACTGATCCTGCTTACTGGTGCGGCATCTAAGCAACTTCACTACACGGTAAATACTGCACAAGTTTTTTCCACAAGGGCGTTCAAAATACTGGTGAGCAAGACACTAAGGATCTCTCCTGATTTATTCTAAACCAATCTGAGTTATTAAAGGAAAGGCAAAAAACAGATTTTTTTCTCATATTAGAGACAAAGTTTGCTCAATTTTAACAATGCGGTATCTAAATATTACATAAGTTACTAGAAACCACAGGAAATCATAGGTTGGTCAGCCCATATATCTACTGCTTCAGAAATTACTGTATATCACGGTTATAGTTACAGGGTACCCACATGATGTATAGCACTATATTCTATACATGCACAGAGGCTTCAGTACCTTAACGTTGTATTTCTCATATTTTACGGCCAAATATTTAACCGAATGACAATAAAAGCACTTTCTTATGGAAACTATTTTTCTTATGAAAGAATATCAGAAGTAAATTCACCAACTAAAGCGAACTCACCAACTGGAACATAAAAATATGTTGCAGAGAAAGCTAAACATAGAGAGTAAGGAGCATCTCACCTCCAGCTATATGAATAAAGCCGTGAGAACCCACCAGGATGTCCCCATGTCCGTGACTGTTGCCTATCATTTGTTGGATCAAACTCTACCGGCCAAACATCTGCTCATTACCACAAACACACAGTGCAGTGCACTCTTTACCCTTATCGCTCAGGACTTTCTACTTTATCACACACACATAGACCTCAGTGGTGGAACGGTTAGCCTTACTGACTCGCACACCCACGGGCCGCCCAGGATCAAATCCGCATAGGATCGAGTCCTTGTCCACACTTTCATCCTCCCCCAGGGAGATTGGTCGATGAAATGGGTATCTGGCTTAGGATGGGGGTTGTGTCTACATACATTGGAGTAAAGACATGGTACATACGTGATACAAAGTTAAGAGAGGGCAACATAAGCGTAAAACTCTCACCGCGTAACACACAAATAGTAATAATAGTCATACACACACACATACACACACACACATACACAGGTAACTCGTCTGTACGCACATTGATGTTACATCAATCACTGAAGATATACACCCTCTGTCGCCAAGTGATACATAAAGTGCAATAACTTTTTTTATGTATTCCACCAGCAATAGAACGTAGTGATAAAACTACGAGGAAAATCGTTTGCCAGTAGCCTGAGGTGCTCACTTAATGGCTTCGTCCAACGTGATGAGGTAATTGTTCTTACAAAAGTGCTCAATGATGATGGCGCCCGCGAGGATCAATATAGTGTGGCCATAGGGCGACCTCTCCACACCAGACTAACATTACCTCGACATCCTTTTGCTTGGCATTTTCTCTACCAAAGCCACGACATCTACTGCAGTTGATTTGAGCAACACAGACCATCAACCCACGTAGACAATAGAGATGCTCATCTACCTCATAACTGAAACTGATTCCGTGGTTCTCTTTTGCAAGCGGGAGACAGCCCCGTCTGTCTACAGCAGGCGGACGGTACTTTCTCTGTCTACCACAGGCCCGTTTGTCTACCACAGACAAGCGGCACCCCAGTCTGTCTACCGCAGGTGAGCGACACACCTGGCCAGGTTTATGGGTTATCTATACTTTACATTACTCGTAAACTCATAAAACTGCTGTTGCAATGCTTTCTTGTTCGCTTGACGTAAGGTTGACTCAGAGTTTCACAACTAACTCTGGATAATGTACGTAATGGCCAGAGACAACGTCATCAGCAGTAACAAGACTGCCACAAGAGCTCGGTATCCATTGCTAATGGACGGCGGCCTGTAACGTTGTCTCATTATAACGACAGAATCCACGGACCTTCCTTCATATATATATATATATATATATATATATATATATATATATAAACAGGAGACGGGATTGATTGAATTAAAGC
>JAYMFT010063352.1:0-14828 GCA_038088735.1 Panulirus argus | reverse complement strand
CTACTATTCCTTCAAACATACCCATTTTTGCTCTCCAAGATAATGTTCTCTCTTTCCACACATTTTTCATCGCTCCCTGAACCTTCGCCCCCTCCCAGGGCATGTGAAATGTCTGGGGTAAACCATGGAAAGTTCTGTGGGGCCTGGATGTGGATAGGGAGCTTTGGTTTCAGTGCATTAAACACGACAGCTAGAGACTGAGTGTTAGTGAATGTGGCTGTTTCGTCTGTCTCCTGGCGCTACCTCGCTGGCGCAGGGGGTGGCAATGCTATTTCCTGTGGGGCAGGGTGGCATGAGGAATGGATGGGGGCTATTAAGTGTGAATATGTACATGTGTATATGCATGTGTATGTATATGTACATATGTATATGTTGGTATGTATTTGTATCTACTGTGCATATATGTGCATTTATGTATATATGTGTGTATATATATGATTATTATTATTATTATACTTGATTGCTGTTTCCGCGTCAGCAAGGCAGCGCCAGGAAACAGACAAAGAAAGACCCGTTCCCCCACATACAGACATATATACATACTTGCACATATATGCACAGTACATATTTATACATACCAATATATACATATATACATACATACACATACACACGCATATACACATGTACATATTCACTCTTGTTTGCCCCCATCCACTCCTGATGTCACTCCGCCTCACGGGAAATAGCATCGCCACCCCCCGCGCCGGCGAGGTAGCGCCCGGAGACAGACGAAAAGGCCATATTCGCTCACACTCAGTCTCTAGCTGTCATGTGTAATCTATGGTGTAAGGCATGTGTACGAGTAGGCAGAAAGGAGAGTGATTGGTTCCCAGCGAAGGATGGTCTGCAGCAAGGGGGTGTGATGTCATCATGGTTGTTTAATTTGTTTATGGATGGGGTGGTTAGGGAGGTAAATGTAAGAATACTGGAGAGAGGGGTGAGCATGCAGTCTGTTGGGGATGAGAAGGTCTGGGAAGCGAGTCAATTGTTGTTCGCTGATGATATATTACTGGTGGCCGATTTGAATGAGAAACAGAAGTTGGTGACTGAGTTTGGAAAAGTGTGGGAAAGGAGAAAGTTGGGAGTAAATGTGAATAAGAGCATGATTACTCGGTTTAGCAGGGTTGAGGGTCATATTATCTGGGATGTAAGTTTAAATGGAGAAAAACTGGAGGAAGTGAGGTATTTTAGATATCTGGGAGTGGAAATGGCAGTGACTGAAACAATGGAAGTAGGAGTGTATCATAGGGTGGGGGAGGGGGCAAAGATTTTGGGAGCACTGAAGAATGTGTGGAGAGAACATTGTCTGGATGGGAAAAAGTGGATATATTTGAAGGAAGAGTAATCCCAACAATATCATATGGATGTGAGGCATGGGCTATAGGTAGGGTTGTGCAGAGGGGAGGTGAATGTGTTGGAAATTAAATGTTTGAGAACAGTATGTGGTGTGAGGTGGTTTGATAGAGTAAGTACTGAAAGGGTAAGAGATGTGTGGTAATAGAAAGAGTGTTGTTGAGAGAGCAGAAGAGGGTGTGTTGAAATGTTTTGGACATATGTAGAGAATGAGTGAGAAAAGGTTGACAAAGAGGTTATGTGTGTCAGAAGTGGAGGGAACAAGGTCAATGGAGAAAAAAATTTTGAGTGATAGGGTCCTGAACATGCAGGAGGGTAAAAGGTGCACATGGAATAGAGTAAATTGGAATGATGTATCCTGGAGTCAATGTGCTGTCTATGGAAAGGTCTGTTGGGCCTTAATGTGGATAGGGAGCTGTGGTTTTGATGCATTACAAATGAGAGCTCAGGTATAGATGTAAGCGGATGTGGCCTTTTTTGTCTGGTTCCTGGTGCTACCTTGCTGACGCAGGGGACGATGATTTTGTGCGAGGGGGAAGAAACATGTTACCTTGCTGATGCAGGGGATGATGATTTTATGTGGGGGGAAGAAAACAATGTATATGTATAATTTTTTCATTGGTCATAAAGTATAGTGATGAGTGTGTGTCTATGTGGGTGGGTGTCTGAGGGGGTGGTAAATTAGACTAAGCTGGGAGGGCAGATGTATAGTGCTTGTCTGGTCATTTCACTGGTTATGTGCTTTAATGGTGTTATGGTGTTTTTGGAATGGGGGAATTAGTGAGTTCAGGATGTTGATGTTGGTGGTTAGTTATGGAATAGTTTGGGTGGGAGCAGTCTAGTGCTACTGCAAAGAAGTCAGTGACAAGCATGTAGAAGTGGGATTGTATGGGGGAATCTTCGTTTCACTGTGTAGGTGTTGAGTGTTTGTGGTTACTAGGTGGCCAGCGATTGTTCTGATTGATCTATTTTGTATGGTTTGCAGCACTTTTATATGTTCTTTTGAGAGGATGGAAGACCAAACAGGAGGGGCATGGTTTATGGTGGAGTGGATGATCTGTTTGTAGAGTACTGCAGAATATGCATACTATGAAAATTGGAGTGAAATATCTTGGAATTTCTGTTAAGATTGTGGCTTTTTAGAGGACCGATTACCACAAATATATATTACATCTTTCCTGGTTATCTTGTGCAACTTATAATTGGAAAAGGACTGAGGAGTTTGGAAGATAACAGGAAATTTAATGTTCAATAAACATAAGAATATTCATCCTAACCTACATTAATTTATGATCAGGTTATCATTTTCTTTTTAATGCAGAAGCCTACAGAAATAAGAATACTTGGCTGCCTTTGTTACTCATATAATGTTGAAAGGCTTTCTTACTTAGGTGGCTTGCTTTTTGAAGCAGAAAATTTGCAAAGTATAAGAAAAGCAACAAACATTACATTTTTTTATTCAAACATCTTTAACACCTTTATTGTAATCATCCAAGAAATAGTACACATGTACAATTGTTTTCTAAAAGTTTTTACTGATACATGGTTTTGTCCATGTGTGTTGGTGTAGCAAGGCCTAAGCACTGTTTGTTCAGTTCCTAAAAGAAAGTAAGCCTGTTTTGCCTTTGCTGAAAATGGAGAGGGTACATAAAAGAGCTAAACTGTGTAACATCTAAATGATTGGAAGAAATTTCCATTCATGTTGCAGGATGTTCCATAATCAATAACTGGGCATTTTGAAATATGTTTGTCAGTGTACACTTTGTCATGGTAGATGATGGAAGTTTTGTTTAATCTAAAACTTTTGTAACACTTGCAAATACTCAGGACAGTTTTGAAATAATAATTACCAGTAGAAAGCACTTAAATATGAACTTGCCATAGTGATGAATGCAAACAGCACTGGTGGATGAATAATGCAAATGGTATTGGTTGATGATAAATGCACAAATGAAGCACAACATAATTTGTACCTAAAAAGGCCCACTGAAAAATTCAGAAAGGAAACTTCATTTCTCCATGGATTAATTGTGGACCTATAAACTCTTAAGGTAAAATTGTTATACGAATTTACAATTACACTTGCAAATACTCAGGACAGTTTTGAAATAATAATTAGCAGTAGAAAGCACTTAAATATGAACTTGCCATGGCGATGAATGCAAAGAGCACTGGTGGATGAATAATGCAAAAGGTATTGGTTGATGATAAATGCACAAATGAAGCACAACATAACAATTTGTACCTAAAAAGGCCCACTGAAAAATTCAGAAAGGAAACTTCATTTCTCTGTGGATTAATTATGGACCTATAAACTCTAAAGGTAAAATTGTTATACGAATTTACAAAGGAATCTATAACCTAACCACAGCTGGATACAAATTCTTTTTAATTATGTTCATTTAGCCCTATATTTTCCTTCACCTTCCAAGTCCTGGCCACCTTTATTGATTTCTCAAGGTTTCAACAGATAACAGAAAGTTTAAACTTTCATAAACCCTTTGGATGTGCTAAATGACAAAAGCCTTATAACAATTAAATGCAATGGTTGATTGTGGTCTACCTTTGTCAAAAAATGTTTCCCCTTACTCCAGCCATCTCCCAGTTTCTCTGAATCTTGCTGTGAACAGCAAATAAACAGTAGTCACCTGTAATCCACGTTGGTACTGTGCAGGCAGAGTTCAGAGTTTATATATTTTTTCTCTGTATTTTCATCACAAATCAGTTAAGTTATGGATGTCATAAAGATCATAATATGTTCTGTGAATACATACTGAGTAAAGTTCTGTTTCATACAAGAAATTACAGTGTTTTGACAAGAGACAAGAGATGGCAACCCTTAAACTCTTCTATTTAAAAGCTTTCTCCCATTCTTTCCAGGACATCATGAGTGGGAAGAGGAAGAAAGAGCTAATAAAAGAGCAGAGTAAAAAAACTGATGCTTAAGGCTTGAGAATCGAGGTATTCTTTAGCATTATTACTAAGGAACCCCTCAGTTATGACCTTGATGATAGTCTACATTTCAAAGTTCAACTGAAGTCTTTTGCACAAGTTTATGATGTTTTTTCATAACTAAAAAGAAAAAAATTAAGAAGCAAACAAAGCAAATGAGCTTGGGATGGTGAAATATATCAATTTTTTGATGAAAAAAAATTCATTGCCTGATGTCTGTGAAAATGAAGAAAGAATGTCATATGGTTGATAGAGATACTTTGTGGAAGGTCCTACAAATATATGGTGTGGGAGGCAAGCTATCAGAACTAGTGAGAGTGTGAGTAGGAAGAGATGAGGGTGTGATTCATGGTGAAGGTGGATCTGCAGCAAGGATGTCTGTTTAATCTGTTTATGAATGAGGTGGTGAGGGAGGTGAATCAGTTGTTGCTTACTGACAACAGATTTGAGTGAGGAACTGCAAAAGCTGCTGTCTGAGTTTGGGAGTGTGTGTGAAAGAAGATGTGCATGTGAACAAAAGCTAGTTTATTAAGTTTAGCAGTGAAAAGAGATAGACGAAAATGTAAAGGTTAGAGTGAATGTGTAAGGAAAGGAAATGTTTGAGGACAATATGTGGTGTGGTAGTAAGAGGAGAATGTGAGAGATGAATAGGCTGTGTTGAAATAGCTTGAACATATGGAGGGGATGGGTCACAATAGAGGAAGGTTTAAATTGGAAAAGCCATGTCAATACAATCATCAAATCTTCCTCATACTGTCTGTACCTTCTCCAGACTGATATTACTAGGTATTCTACTAACTGAGCTCAGGATGACTAAGTGGGTATACATATCAAAAGTGGAAGGAAAAAGGAAAAGGGGGAAATAAAGGGGGAGGTAGAAGGATGGATGAAAGATGCCTTGACAGCTTCGGACTGAACATGCAAGAGAGTGTGAGGCATCTAAAGGATAAAGCAAACTGAAGCTATATGGTATACAGGGGATAACATGCTCTAAATGGGCTGAACCATGATATGTGAAGCAGTCAGAAGAAACAAAAAATAGGTCCATGGGGCCTAATTATGGATAGGGGACTCTGGTTTCACAGCATTATACATGACAGCTATAGAGTGGAAGTGAGCAAATAAGGCCAGTTTTTCATCTGTTCCTGGTGCTACTTTGTTAATGCAGGAAATGGCTGACATCACATTAGGGCCCTGGTATTCTCTGGGTCACAATAGAGGAAGGTTTAAATTGGAAAAGCCATGTCAATACAATCATCAAATCTTCATCATACTGTCTGTACCTTCTCCAGACTGATATTACTAGGCATTCTACTAATTGAGCTCAGGAATGTCTGTATCATCTTCAATCTACCTAAGTCCACCTACACCTCACCAGCCTGATCCTCCTCATTACACAAAGGGACCAGCTAGAAAGAGTGCAGAAAAGGGCATGCAGAGTTATCCAAGGCCTTTTTTACACCTCCTACCAAGAGGCCCTCCACTCCCTGAACCTGTCCACATCTCCAACCAACACCGGCAGCTCACATGGTAGTTTGGCAATAAACTGCTAACACATCCCTGTCACAGAGATCTCCTCCCCCCTAAATGCTCCTCCATCACATAAGAACAGACTGATATCTATCATTGTGAACTTCATATACAATCCATGAACAAGTACATAACTATGCAAGTAAACAACTCAGTTTTATGTGAGACAGGCTATGCAGTATGTCAACTAATGTATTACTGTAACAAGTCAACTGTAACTATTCATCACCTTATGTCCACTGAAGCACATAATGAATAAAACATACTATTTACTCTGTAAACATCCCTATATATCTGCCACTTTGGCTATCTAAATGTACCTCACTCATATACTTATCCAGAGAATAGAAATATCCAGTTCACCCTAATCTTAAGGTCTTGTATGATTAGTTAACTTGTAACAATCATGACCTCCCAGTTCTGCAATATCTGTAATACCTCAGCTGTGTATTTTTGGCCAAATGGCTGCTTACATCCAATATAAACTATTATTCATTTATTTATTTACAAGGATAAAAGAAAGATTATGCTTTCTAAGGATATTAAGTACAAGATAAAGAAAACTCAGGGGTTTATGGTGCTAGAAAAGTGCTAAAAAAATCTATTATAGTACTTTATTTTTCAATGGCAAAATTGCATCAACTGGGTATGCCTGTTAAGTCATAATACACATCCAAAGGGTTAAGGCAATAATTCCTTTAGATAGCACCTATAATCACTGAAAACCTTAGATAATCTACTTTAAATTTTTTTGTTATATCTACAAACATGTTCTTTACAACATAAAAATAATAGCTGCAGATCAACTCATGTTATCCTCCAATCTATTGCTAATTAACAACAAAATCATCCATGTCAATTCTGTTTTACCTGTTGCATTACTTGTACCATTCAAGGTGAAATCAAAAATTAAAGAGCCTTCTACTTTCATAATGCTGCAGCTTCTCACTGATGGGCCTCTTCACCAACTCACTTTTAACAATAGAGGTCATATTCTTAGAAGACTGTGATCATGGAGGCACGTGATTTTCCAACACCAATCCACTTCACTGAAATAATGTTAAATTAATTTTAATATCATATTACAGCTTAAAAAATTGTGAAGATTTAAGATCACATTCTTAAAACTTTTAAAATTCATCTAAATTAACTTATAATACAGAATCAAGTAACAATAAAAGAACTTTGGTAACAAATTGCCTGTAATAGTATCAAGAATGGGTGAATACATCAAAGCAAATGACAACTGTCTGAACAACATCCTGCTAACATTAGTGAGGTAGTGCCAGGAACAGTTGAAGAAATGGCATTATTCACTCACATAAACTGTCATGCACATACAATGCAATGAAACCAGAGCCCCCAAACTACAACCAGGCTCCCAACTACTTCATATGCCCTGGTTCAGCCCACTGAAAACACAACATCCCCTGTACTCCACATCACTACAATTCACTCTACCACTTGTATGCCTTACACCCTTCTGTAATTTCAGGCCCCAATCCTTCAAAGCATCCTTCACTCCATCCCTCTAACTCCTCCTCTTTCCTCCTTTTCCTTGTTCCCTCTATTTCTGACATGTATATACTCTGTCAACCTTTCCTTATTCATCCTCTCCATATGTCTAAACCATTTTAGAACAACCTCCTCAGCTCTCTCATACATACTCTTTTACTACCTCACCTCTCTCTTATCCTATAATTTCTTATTCAATCAACCCTCCTCATACCAAATACTGTCCTCAGACATTTCATTTTCAACATACTCATTCTTTTCTTTACATTTTTGTCTTAGTGCCTTATAACCTTATAGCACTGCTGGGACTACTATTTCATCAAACTTCTCACTACAGGCCTTAAAGGAAGTGACCTTTCTTTCCACACATTCCTCAGTGCACCCAAGACCTTTGCCCCTCACCCACCCTATGGCTCACTTTAGCTGCCACAGTTCCATTTGCCACCATATCCACTACTGATTATTTAAAAAACTCCATTTCTTCCAAATTTCCTCCATTCATTCTCACACTATAAAAAAAAAACTGTCTCTACTCCCTGCTGAAACTAATAACTTGGCTTTTATTCACATTTAATCCCAACTTGCTCCTTTTGCTTACTCTCCTAAACTCAGACACCACATTTTACAATTTCTCATTCGAAGCAGCCTTCAGCACATTGTCATTAACAAACAATGGACTCAACTTCCAGGCCTGCCTATCCTCGACAGACTGCATACCTGCTCCTCTTTCCAAGAGCCTTGCATTCACCTCCTCACCATCCCATCCATAAACGGATTAAACAGCCATTGTGACATCACACTACCTTCGTTCCTGAGAAACCATCTACACCTGGAACCACTTACCCTTCTCTCTGCCTTCTTGTACACACCTTACTCTCATGTTAGTACCTCCTCACTACTTCTAATACCTTTCCTCCCAAACCTTACGTTTGTAGCACCTTCCACAGAGCATATCTATCATCCCAATCATATGCTTTCTCCAGCTCTATAAATGCCACATATGAATCCTTCTGTTACTCTATGTATTTCTCACATACATTCTTCAAAGTAAACACTTGATTCATACATCCTACCATTCCTGAAACAATTTTGTTCCTCCACTAGTCTGATGCTCTCTGCATGCCACCGCCATCTCAATTAACTCTTCTGTACACCTTACCAGTACACTCAACAAACATACAACCATATACCTCATTAATTTGAAGACTTTATCTTTGTTCCCCAAGCTTTTATACAATGGCACTATACTGGCATTCTGTCAATCACTTCACCACCTCACCTCACAACACATTCATCACATTTTCTAAGAAATTCAACTGCAATACCATCCACTCCAGCTGCCTTGGTACATTTCACCCTTTGGAAGCCTTTCACCACCTCCTCTCTCTTTTCCAAACCACTAGCCATGGCTGTCTCAATTAGCATAACACCCTGACCCAAACACCCTATATTTGCCATCCTATCATCATACACATTCAACAATCTTTCACAGTACTCACTCCATCTACTCTTCACCTCATTTCTGCCTTTTACTACTTCTCTATGTGCCCCCTTCAATGATGTTCCAATGTAGTCTCAGTTTTTCCCATACCATTAACCTCTTTCTAAAGCATTTTCTTTTTCTCCCGGTAGTTTGTTATTATTCGCTTATGACAAGTCTCATTTGCCCTCTTTTCCAGCTCCTGCACCCCCCTTTCGACTTCTTGCCACTTTCTCTAGTACACATCTCCCATTCACTTGTACTCCTTCCCTGTAAGTACGGCCCACCTCCCTTTTCTCTTTCATTAGCAACTTAACTCTATTATTCCACTAATCGACATTGTTTCTTACCTTCCCACCACCCACATTCTGCATGGCACGCATTTCTCTTGCAAATGCTAGCACTGCTGCCCTAAACACAACTATTCCTTACCAACTACCCTAGATTCATTTACTCTCACCTCGTCATTCTACACTTAATCTCCCATGATATTTCTTCACATAAGCCTCTCTTTCAAACTCAGTCATTTTCATCTTCCATATAATTTCTGTTTTTCTGAAAGCCTCTTTACATCTTCGCCCTTATCTTGACCTGGTAATGATCAGCAATTCCACCAGCTGGCCCCTCTAAGTACATTCATATCTAAGTCTGTTTCTTTCACATGCCTACAAACAGTATGCAATCCAATAATGTCTGATTACTATCTTTCATACTTCTTACATACCTTTGTAAGTCACTCTTCTTAAATCAGTATTCCCAATCACCCATTGTTTTTCAGCTCACAACTCCACGAGCTGTTCACCATTTCCATCACTGAATACACCAAATTATAACCTAACCTGCTTCATTACCCACTTTTACGTTTAAATCATATACCACTAAAACATCCTAACTCAACTACTCCCGAACCACATCATCCTTGACATGGCCAAGTGCATAATCATTAATAATCACTTACCTTTTGCAATCCACTTTCAGTTTTATTCAAATAAGTCTGGAGCTTACTTCCTTACAGTCTTTCACACATTTGCACAAATCCTCGTTAAGTAGAAAAGCTACCCCTTCCTTAGCTGTCACCCTCATATTAATCCCTGACTTTATCCCTAAGACATTCCTAAACCATTCTTCCCCTTTACCCTTGAGTTTTTCACTCAAGAGCTACAACATCCAGGTTCTTCCCCTTAAACATACTACCTATCTCTCCCTTCTCATCTTGGTTACATCTAAACACATTCAAACACTCCAGCCTGAACCTCTGATGAAGAGGATAAGCACTAATTACCTACTTGCACCATAAAGGGAAGGAGTGTTAAACTTGTGGGGCCTATCTCCTCAACATTCTCCAAAATCATACAACTTTTCAAATCTTTGTATAGCATCAGCATTAACCATGTCCTCAGTCTTTCTGTTTCATTCATCTACCATACTTATGCTATAAAAATATTTTTTCACATCTTTCTGAACATATTTCTTGCTTAATATCATGTGATGAGAAGTATTCTTTTTTCCCTACTGCCAGGGATCCCTAAGTTCCATCTCTCTACTATATACTACTGAGCCATCAGCACTTGAGTATAATAATTTAAGTCTCTCATTGTATAACATTCCTGACCTCTCTGCATCACTAGCGGTAGTGGTCTTCTCTCTTGCCTCGTTTGGCATCTTCCAGTTTTTGCCTTCTCACTAAATTCCTTGCTTTCTTCCCTCTTTTCCCTGTTTTATCATGCTTTATGAATATTCTAAACCTGTCTTAGTACCTTAAGGTTAGATGATTCCAAATCAAACATATGTGTGTGTATGTGTAATTACCAATTTGTTTTGTATGGGGATGGAGCTTTAAACTCATGGAGCCTTGTCTCTTGAATATTTTCTCCAATTACATCTTAAATTCATGTATGGAATCTGCAATAACTGTGTTCTCAGTCATTCTATTCCATTTATCCACATCTGTTATACTGGAAAAGTACTACTTTACATCTTTCTTATTAAGTTTCTTACTTAATCTTGTCTTATGTCCTCTTGAAGAACTGATTACTTACCATGTCTTCAATCTGCTTTAAAATCTTAAAAGGTTGTGATCAGGTCACCCTTCACTCTTCTCTCTTTCAAGGTGGGCATATCTAAAGCCTTTAGCCCTTCCCTGTAACTTGGCTCTAATAATTCTGGTATGATCTTTGTTGTCCTCCTCTGGATCATCTCTAGTGGCTCTTTGAGATGCATTATTGGGAAATGTCAGTTAAGTGAAAAATCCATGAAAAGGGGTAGTTTTAACATGTTGCCTATGGAGATGCATTCCTTACAGTGTCAATTCTTACACTAATAAGGGCCAGAGAATGGTATCCTTGAGTAACAGTAATGGCTCTAAAGATTTTATTTCAGCGTTTTATAAAAAACAGACATTGTTAATATCAATGCCATATGAAACAAAATCTAATCAACATTTACAAGATTGTCGGTGCTTGCAGTGTTGCTGATCACCATTGCCATGCTCTGACAGCCCACCTATACCTTCCTGGCCTGCCCTTCACTGTGTCAAGTGGCTAATTCCATGTGAGGGAAAAATTTGCTGCACAACAAGATGTGGTTGACTGGCTGGTTCTTTTCATCCTGTATTGTTTTAATGGCAGAGGAAGCTCATCCAACTCTTGCATGCCTCAACCCTGTATATCAATTGCAACTTTATATTAATAATTTTCCTGAGCACTTTGGATGCTTTACATATTCTTTCACTTGCAGGCTGTTTTGCAGACACAATGGGTTTAAAATGCTCGCTAAATAAATGTGTGCGATAGCTAAAAAGAGAGTGAGTGAAAATGAACTGACGTGAATTATAGTAGGCTGTAAACATATGGCTTAGAGAAAGTGAACAAAGATGGCTGTGGATATATTCATAGGTTCTTTCTCTTTTGTGTTTGATGAATTTTTTCTTTAGTGACTATCATATATACAGTATCTTTTTTTCCCCATACCTGATTGCCATTTCCTGCATTTGTGTGGTAGAGCCAGGAACAGATGAAGAAAGGCCACATCTGTTCACATCCATTTTCTAGTAATCATGTGTAATGCACTAGAACTACAGCACCCCATCCACAATCAGGCCCCACAGACTTTTCCATGGTTTACCCAAGACGCTCCACATGCCCAGGTTCAGTCCACTGACAGAAAGTCAACCACAGTATACCAAATCGTTTTATCTCTAGTATGCCTTTCACCTTCCTGCATGTTCAGGCCCCAATCTCTCAAAATCTTTTCCAACCCATCCTTCCTCCTCCAGTTTGGTCTCCCAGTTCTCCTTGTTTCCTCCACTTCTGTCCCATATATCCTCTTTCTCAACCTTTCCTCACTCATTCTCTCCATATGTTCAAACCATTTCAGCACACCTGCTCTCTCTACCACATTCTTTTTATTATCATACATCTCTCTTACCCTTTCATTACTTATTCAGTCAAACCAGCTCACAATAAATGTACTCAAACATTCCATTTCTAACACATCCATCCTCCTCTGCACAGTCTTATCTATAAGCCAATGCCTCCCATCCATGCAATATTGTTTGGACCACTATTCGTTCATTCATGCCCATTTTTGCCCTTCTAGACACATTCTTCAGTGCTCCCAGAACCTTCGCCCCCTTCCTCATCATATGACTTACTTGCACTTCCATGGTTCCATTCATTCCATGTCCACTCCCAGATTTCTAAAACAGCTCAATTCCTCCAGTTTTTCTTAATCTAAACTCACATTGCAACTAACCTGTCCCTCAACCCTGCTGAACCTAATAACCTTGCTTATATTCATATTCTCTCTCAACTTTCTCCTTTCACACACTCTCCCAAACTCAGTCACCAACTTCTGCAGTTTCTCTTTCGACTCTGCCAACATTATTGCATTATTAGCAAAAAAAAAAAAAAAAAAAAAAAAAAAAAAAAAAAAATCCCAGGCCCTCTTCTCCCCTAAAGACTGCATACATGCCCACCTCTACAAGACTCTCACATTTACCTCCCTCACCACCTCATCCATAAACAAGTTGAATAACCACAGTGACATCATGCATCCTTACTGTAAACTAACCTTCACTTGGAACCATTCACTCCTCTCTTCCTACTCATACACGTCTTACTATTCATATATATTTGATGCCTGTTCCCTTTGGGAACTCTCTCGAGGGGGTAGCCACAGCAAAAGTCTCCATAACTGGTGAGCATTATTACACCCTTGATAATAACTTTTCATTGCTTCTAGCAGCTTTGTTCCCACAATGAATATTCTCATATTCTTAAGGACACCCCCCCCCCCCCCCAAAAAAAAAAAAAAAAATCTCCCCAAACATTTTCAAAGATGTTACACTTACATTTTAGTACTTTGTCATCTCTCCTTTGGCCTTGATTTCCATTGGCAGATGCCTGGGCATTAAATTTCTAATTGTCTCCTGCAGTATTCTACGTCCATGTTCATAATGTTTTGATCTCCTAAAGGAGGTAAGGGACTGATGAGGTGTTGCAGGAAGCAACCAGTGGGCCGCAAAATGTTATGTGTAACCATATTTTCTTGCTTCCAGGAGAGATTTTGGGCATTCTCCTCCTCAGAAATGTAAAAATCAGCCATCTTGAAGCAAAGGTGTAAGAAATACAGTGCCCAGAAGCAAAATTCCTAAAATGCAGTGGAAGCCAGGAAGACTAATGAAAGAACATCCTTCCCTCAAGATTAAATGAGGTGGGTTACTGGCATTTACACTATTAGAAACACTAGTACAGCGACCAGATGTATGATGACCTCACCCTGAGAGCATCAAATGCTTGTGCCCACAATAAACCTTAGCCGTGTAATGCCTTTGAAAATACATGGGGGAGTGGACAATGTTTTTTTTTCTGACACTGTATCTTTTCTAGAACCTAATCACACATCAGTGAGACTGGTCTAATTTCAGTGCCTCTTCCCAGTTTCCCTTATTTTGAAGTTTGCCCCTTTCTATTCCCTTGGCATTGTGTCATTCTCCAGCAAAATCTTGAACAGTATTTCAAGACGCTTATCAAGAGTATCTGCGTGCATCTTCAGCTCTTAGCTCACATAGTGATATCTTATCCGGACCATGAGCCTTGTATGAGTTACGACTTTAAGTATTCTGTTAATGTCTTTTCTAGATATCTTAAAGTTTTCTAAAACCTCCTCACCACTCTGTCTCGTTAGAGATGGGGTTACAGTGTCTTCCACAGTGAAATCACTTCTAAACTTATCATTCAGTTCCTCTCAAATCCTTATGTCATCTAAAACCCTACAAATCCCTTAGCCTGATTAACTGCTCTTTAGCTGACACCTAACTTCTGTTGAACATATGGAAAAATTTGTGATTTTCTCCTGCCTTGTCCACAATTTTCTGTTCAAACTTTCAATGTTCCTCCTTTCTTATCCTGGTATGCTCATTCCTTACTCTCTTTTATTCCTTGCAAATGTTGGCTGACTGGAGTGCCATCTATATCTTCGTCACTGCACATCTCAAAGCCCCTTTGTTTTATGACATCTTTTATTAAAGCATTCTTTCCTCTTTCTTAGCAGTTTCTCTGCATTTAAGGGTAGAGGTGCCCACTTTCCTGCTCCTTCATGGTAACTTCAAAAGAAACTCTCGCCATAATGCTCTGGTTCTTGGCTATTGAACTCCATTTCCTAACCTGTGTTAACAGAGAAACTACTGAGGTTTGCATAGCTTACAAAATTATATCTCTTCTTGTCTCTCCTCTGCTCTTTAATGTCTTCATCAACCACATAAACTTGAACATTACATGATCACTTCCTCCAATTGGTTATATTAATTTCATTATACTTGATTGCTATTTCCCACATCAGTGCCAAGAAACAGACGAAGAAAGATCTATCCCCTCATAAACATATATCAACATTAATGCACATACACATATATGGACTTTTGTCTGTGACTGGAGCCTTCGAAAAAAAAAAAAAAAAAAAAAAAAAAAAAAAAAAAAAAAAATGCATATATATA
>JAYMFT010063341.1:0-14828 GCA_038088735.1 Panulirus argus | reverse complement strand
ACACATATACACATGTACATATTCACACTTGCTCGCCCCCATATATATATATATATATATATATATATATATATATCTGAGGATAGGAGAGAAAAAATACTGCCCACGTATTCCCTACGTGTCGTAGTCGTCTAAAAGGGGAGGGAGCAGGGGGCTGGAAACTCTTCCCTCCTGTCTTACTTTTCCAAAAGAAGGAACAGAGAAGGGGGCCAAGTGAAGATTTTTTCCTCTAAGGTTCAGTCATCTGTTCTTGACGCTAATGCAGAAAATGTCGAATGTGTGAAAAAAAAAATATATAGACATGAGAGTCACAGAGGTCAAGAATCCTTGCTGTGGAAATGAGTTATTCGAGCGAAGCATGTGGCATGACTAGATGGAATGTATAAAGTAATGAATGGGTGTATGAGAGATTTGGTATGGCGGGGAATGCAGAGGGAATTAATTATGGAGCGACAGAGTAGGTAAAACGTAATACTTTGAGGTGGTTTGAGCGTGTGGAAAAAATGCAAGACGGGGAGTTTATAAGGAGAGTGTAAGAGAGTGCGATTAAAGGGGTTTGTGCCAGAGGAAGGCCTCTTGTAACATGGGGAAGTAGACTGGAAGGAAAGAAATGGAAGAATGCGGGAAATCGTGTTTGTGAGGGAGGCATGTAAGGACAGGGATAAGAGGAGACTTTTTTGCCGTGGCCACCCCCTTGATAGGAGTTCCTATAGGGAATAGGCGTTTTATATATATATATATATATATATATATATATATATATATATATATATATATATATATATACACACCAGCTGCCAGGGGTCACATCCTGAATCACAGTATCAAGAGGTCCGCCCTTGACCTGTGATAACTACAGCAACGTTCTGCCTTCCAGCATGATCCCACATGACCTCTCTCCTGTCCCTCTCCCTCCCACAGTACTTAGAGGTTCCCCAGCGGGCCACTCTCTCTTACGCACCCACAGAAGCCTCGACAGACTCCAGGAACTCGATGGGCCGTAAAGGCTCGTCCAAGGAACAACCAAAGGAATCAGTGGTTCACGTCCAGGTAGCTTTTTCTAGACGTGATGCTTTACTCTCTCTTACCCTCTGTTGGTACCCCATGGGGCTCTAAACTGAGTAGAACCCCCATGACAGTCATTCCGGTGGAGCTGTACACTGGGGAAAAACATTATGACTGTTACTCCTGTATAGTGGAACACTGGTGATGCCTTTATCGCTGTTACTCTGATGTGGATGTAGAAGGTGACAACCCTCATGACTTTTAATATGGTGTGGCAGTACAGTGATGACAACCCTCTTGGCTTACTCTGATGGGGCTCTGTAAGGGAACAACCCTCATGACTTAATATGGTGGGACTGTATAAAAGGATAACCCTCATAACTTACTTTAATGTATGTGTATAACGGAACAACCCTGTTGACTGACGGGGTTGTATAAGGGGACAACCCTCTTGACTTGCTCTGGTAGGACTGTATAAGGGGCTAACCCTCATGACTTATTCTGACAGGACTGTATAATGGGACAGCCCACTTGACTTACTCAAATGGGACTGTATAAGGGGACATCCCGTTTGACCTACTCTAGTATGGCTATGTACAGAACAAGTGACATTCCTAATAAACTTTTCGTCTGTGTATGGCTGTTCTCTGACGACAACTTCCATGACTCTTCCTGTGACAAATTTAACTGTAAACTGATAGTGAACGCCCCAGGATCGATACGCCAAGTGGTAGATTTTGTCTCCTCTTTCACTGAAGTAGAAAATCTTTGTCTATCATTTATTCTAATATATCTAATTCTCGCTGTAAACAAAGAGTTATTCATTATTCTCTAGACATATTAACATTTATATTATCTTCAGTTTGTTTCAGTTTATTGTAGTAGAGGATTAACCACTTTTCACATCAAATATTCTTCAAATACATGTCACAAAGCAATTCATAATGAGACTTATAATCCAGAATCAGATGTACACACTAGACAGTTACATTACCCAGACCAACCCAGCACATATTAAGGCAACATACAAATATAAGTTTCTATCCTTGAGGAAGGTAACCAACCCTGTTTCCCAGTGGACGGAAAATTGATGTGTCATGACCTGTGGAAGGACGTTAGCTGTCAAAATTTACCTCCCGACAGGTCGGGCCAGACAAGCAGGAGTTCACAGTGGACGGCCTCACACCCAAGAAGAAGTACAAATTCCGCGTGAAGGCCGTTAACAAGGAAGGTGAATCTGAGCCTCTTGAGAATGATGAACCAATCCTGGCTCGCAACCCCTATGGTGAGTACTGCGCCAGCTCCACCTCGGGCGCTTCACGCAAGCAAGGGACTGGGAAGGGAACAGGAAGTTGAGAGCTAAGCAATGAAGAAGACAAGTTAGGGAAATATAAATCAATAGGACAGATGATAATGAGGATCAGCTTATGGAAGAAATAAGTAACATAGTGTATACTAAATGATATAAGGATGTTGGGGAATGCAGACAAATGGGAGACGTGCTTTGTCATGATTAGGAATGCAAACATCTCACAAGGAACACTTCTATAAGTGTTGGACTGACAAACACAAGTTAGCTTGAGAGATGGGTAGATGATTGAAAACATACATGTAGGAATATGGGGCCATACGAATAATTGAAGCACACCTATACAAACGTTAATGATTGTGATGTATGGGCAAGGCGGACATTTTTACAGAGGGCATGACTTGCCTCGCAGTGAAAGAGGCTTCATATGGACAAAAAGGTCTCACAAACATTTTTACTGTATGAATTAGGGGACACATAAGCATGAGTCTCAGATGACCAAAAGGTTAGCCCATGCATAAGGACCAGGGCATACAAGCTGGCCAGGTATATTAGCATGTGGATACAAGCAAGTTGCCCACTTTTAAGCAAACTTGAATAAGAAAAGGGCATGCATAAAGTGGATACAAATAAGCAAGGGAGCACCTATGATTAAGGGGGAACAAGCAGAGGTGGTAGATACAAACATGATGTACGCCTAAACAAGTAAACAAAACTCAGTTAATTTTATTTTTAATTGTTGTTTGTTGATTTCTATAAGCTGTAACACTGGTTGAATATGAGTTTGGTATCCTTGATTTCAGCTTGCGAGATACAGTGACGTGTTATGCTGAATATAATAAAGAGTTGAGTTTGACAGTTTCATATTTAGTAGTCAAGGTGCTCTGGTGCTTGAAGGATTAATGCATATACATGTTATGTATCTCCCCCACAGACGAGCCAGGCCGCCCGGGTAAACCAGATATCATCGACTACGATAACACAATGGTCCTTCTGCAGTGGACTCCTCCAGAGAAGGACGGCGGCCGCCCCATCACCCACTACCACATAGAGGTGAAGGATAAGCTGTCGGTGGACTGGAAAGAGGTTGTACAGACAAAGGACACCAAATGTGAGGCTCAGGTGCCAGGCCTGAAGGAGGGTACTATCTATAGCTTCAGGGTTCGTGCTGCCAACAAGGCTGGTGTGGGCGAGGCATCTGAGCCCACAGACAACCACCTCTGCAAGCACAAGAACTGTAAGTCTTCCAGGATTTACCACCATAGGAAATAGCAACTGTATTGCTTGTTCTGTTATATCTTGATGTCATTGTTAATGACGTTTGGCCTAACAGAAATATAAAAAAGAATTACGTGAAGACCTGAACATGCAAATTTATTCAAACCATACAAAATTAGTTTTATTAAACATAATTGTATTAGTTGACATCATGAAGTAATGAATGCTATAATCACAGTTACATTTACACTTGACAAAACCTAAGAGTCGTTTTGTTCCTGCAGTGAAGCCTCGTATCGATCGCACAAACTTCAAAACGGTCACCATCAAAGTTGGCCGCAGCCACAAATGGGCGGTTGATTACATTGGTGAGCCTGAACCGGAGGTGGAGTGGAGTTTCAAAAACACCGTTCTCTCCAGCTCCGAGAGGATCCACATTGAGAACACCGATCATCATACAGAGTTTTCCGTTTCTAATGCCAAGAGGAAGGATGCTGGTCTCTACACACTAAAGGTGGAAAACCGCAATGGCAAAGACAGCGAGACTGTGGAGCTGGTGGTGCTCGGTGAGTTGCCTCATGCTGACCTCAAGGTTTACCTTCCCATGATCAGACATCAACATCTGTCTTCTCATGGAAGGACCTTGCTTCTAAAACTTTAACTTATGCTCATGTTTCTTGCTACAAAGTTCATTTTAGTAAAAAAAGAAATAAAATGTTTTTAGTTTTGCTTCATAGTTAATTCTGGATTTAAGAAACTTCATAATGATGCCCCAATTACTCTACATAGGCCTTACTTTAAGAACGTACTGCTCTTACAGGTAGACCTTCTAAGCCCATGGGTCCCCTTGATGTCTCGAATGTACATGATACCGGCTGTAGACTGAAGTGGGAGAAGCCGGACGATGATGGCGGGATGCCCATCAAGGAGTACGAAGTCGAGAAGATGGACCTGGCTACTGGCAAATGGGTCAGATGTGGCAAGGTGGGTTTACACTGTTCTTGTCATGTAAGTATACAAATCATATTACCTTCAGCATGCATAAACTAAAGTAAAAAGATATGTTATCAAGCTTTAAACTTTTACAGCAAACTTTTTCTACTGCCTGAAGTTTGCTACAAGGCAGCTTATATCTTCCTTCATTCGAATTTTGTATTTCTAATTTCATTTCTCACCAGATGTATTTTTCAGTTCAGCTTTCATTCAGTTTCATTTTACACTGTTGTCATTTCTGGTACTGACAGTATCTATTTATCGATGCACCCCGTGGCATGTCTGGTGTCTTGCCCAGGCTCTACCATACCCCCATGCTTCCACTGATTTTGTCTCCTCCCCATAGTGCCCTGGGGAGCGGGCTCCTCCATACTTCAACGTGGAGGGCCTGGAACCTGGCCATCAGTACAAGTTCCGCGTCATCGCCGTCAACGATGAGGGCGACTCCGAACCACTGGAGGCTGATCAGGCCATCTTGGCCAAGAATCCATATGGTATATATTGCAATTCCTGTACCCACTTGTACTTAAACATTGTTGAATCCAACATGAAGTTCAGACTTCCTTGAAACTTACCCAAATTTGAAAAATACTCAGCAAATGGTACAATAATCTGGGTTTTGTGTGAGAATGATAGGACAAAAGGAAAACTACTATTGAAGGTACACTTTGATTCTTTACTCTGTGGGTTAACATGAAATTTAGCATTGCAGTGTTTGTCTTTATCCCACTGATTTTTTCACACATCCTCTGTGACCATGCTCATGTTCCCACCCCCTAGATGTGCCCACGGCTCCCGGACGCCCAGAGATCCTGGACTATGATAACAAGTCAGTGGAACTGCAGTGGACTGTACCGAAGTCTGACGGTGGTGCTCCTATCATGAAGTACATCATCCAGAAGAAGGATAGGTGAGTCTGGTGCTGCTGTGGTGTAATGAGGTTCATGTTGTGAGTTGTTATAGAGCATTATGTCGCTCTGAAGCATTGTGTTCATTGTATTGCTGCTCAGGTGTAACGAGTTGTTCTAGAGCATTGTGTTTATTGTATGTTTATCGTGTGGTTTGCAATAAGGGATGTGTTGAAAGTTATATTACACCGTGAAGCATGATATAATCTTGTCTTGACAACGAACAAGAATGAGCAGTTGGCTGGTTTACCTTGTTCGCAAGTGGGAATACAATGGTAGAAGGGTTTACGATTTGTTGTTTTACTTCCAGTGGTTCTTCTCTGACTACATTCCAAGTATGGCAACACCTGATAGCCACATTACTCACCTTCGCATTTAAATCAATCACTAATAACCGGTTTCTTACATCAAAACTGCTGACACAGTCACTCAGCTGCTCCAAAACACTTGCCTCTCATGATTTTCTTGTCGTGGACAGGTGCATAAGCGCTTATGATTAATTATCTCTCACTATCCACTTTCAATTCCTTTACCCATATCAATCTATGATTTACTTACTTACAATCTATTACACACTCCCGCAACTCCTGGTTAAGGAGTAGTGCCACTCCTTCCTTAACTCTTCTTCTCTCACCAACCCCTGACTCCTAAGACATTTCCTAACCATTCTTCCCTCTTACCCTTGAGATTTTTTCCCCTGAAAGTTAGAACATCCAAGTTTCTTTCCTCTAACATACCACCTATCTTTCCTACCCTCTCATCTTGGTTACATCTACATACATTTGGACTCTTTTCTTCTTGGTTACATCCACAAACATTTCGAAACCTCAGCCTGAGCCTTCAAGGACCATGAGCACTCATTGCTTGACTCCTTTTTCTGTTCTTTCTTTTAGAAATTAAAATACAAAAATGGGGGGAGAGAGTTCCAGCCCCCGCTCCCGCCTCCTTTAGTCACCTACGGCATGCAGAGAATACGGAGGTAGAATTCTTTTTCCCCTGCTCCAGGGTAGCAAGTATCAGTAAACTTTAGGGAGAGTAAGATGTTTTGGAAGAAGGAAAGTAATATGTGAAAGATGAGAACAAATGGGAATGTTGGTGAAGGGGCAAAAGGGAAAGTGATAATGGGTAGTGATGAAGTGAGGAGAAGATGTCGTAAGTATTTACAAGTACTGTTAAATGTGTTTGATGATAGAGTTACAGATGTATGGTCTTTGGGTCTGGGTGGTATGCGAAGTAAGAGAGATTTAAAAAGTGCTTTGGTGAAGAGAAAAGAGGTGGTGAAAGCCTTGCATAAGACGAAATGTGGCAAGATGGCTGGAGTGGATGTTAATGCGGTTGAATTTATTAAGGAAGGGGGTGACTATGTTACTTATTGGCTGGTAAGGATTTTCAGCGTTTGTGTGGATCATGGCGAGGTGCCTGAGGATTGGTGGAATGCATGCACAGTGCCATTGTATAAATGCAAGGGTAAAAGGTGAATGTTCAAACTACAAAGGTGTAAGTTTGAGTATGCCTAGTAAGTTGTATAGGAGGGTATTGATTGAGAGGTTGAAGGCATGGACAGAGCATAAGATTTGGGAGGAGCACTTTGGTTTGAGAAGTGGTAGAGGATATGTGGATCAGGTGTTTGCTTTAAAGAATGTGTTTGAGAAATAATTAGAAAAACAAATGTATTTGTATGTGGCATTTATGGCTCTGGAGAAGGCATATGATAGGGTTGATAGCAATGCTTTATGGAAGGCCTTAAGATTATACAGTATGGGAAGAAAGCTGCTAGAAGCAGTGAGAAGTTTTTTATCAAGGGTTTATGGCTTACGTATGAGTAGGAAAAGAGTAGAGTGAATGGTTCCAAGTGAAGGTTGGTCTGTGTCAGGGGTGTGATGTCTCCATGGTTATTCAGTTTATTCATGGATGGGAGTGAGGAATATAAATGAGACAGTCTTGGAGAGAGGGGTGAGTATGCAGTGAGTAGGGTATGAAAGTGCCTTGGAAGTGAGTCAGTTGTTGTTTGCTAATGAAAGAGTCTTGTTGGCAGATTCAAGTGAGAAATGCAGAAGTTGGTGAATGAGTTTGGAGGAGTATGTGAAAGGATAAAGTTGTGGTTATTAGGCTTAGCAGGGTTGAGGGTCAGAGTAGCTGGGGTGTGAGATTGAATGAAGAAAAATTGGAGGAAGTGAAGTGTTTTGGATTTCTGAGAGTGGACATGGCAGCAAATGGAACCAAAGAAGTGGAAGTGAGTCATAGGTTGGGGGAGGGGGCAAGGGTTCTGGGAGCACTGAAGGACATGTGGAAAGAGAGAACATTATCTAGTTGGGCAAAAATTGGTATGTTTGAAGGACTAGTAGTCCCAGTACTATTTTATAGATGCGAGGCATGGGCTATAGATAAGGCCATGTAGAGGAGGGTGGATGTGTTAGAAAGGAAATGTTTGAGAACACTGTTTAGTGTGATGGGGTTTGATCGAGTAAGTGATCAAAGGGTAAAAGAGATATCTGGTAATAGAAAGAGTGTAGTTGAGAGAGAAGAAGAGGGTGTGCTGAAATGGTCTGCACATATGGAGGAAATGAGTGACGAAAAGTTAACAAAGAGGACATATATGTCAGAAGTGGAGGGAACAAGGCGAACAGGGAAACCAAACTGGAAATGGAAGGATGGAGTGAAAATGAAGTTAAGCATTCAGGGCTGAACATGCAGGAGAGTGAAAAGGCATGCATGGGATAGAGAGAATTTTGAACAACATGGTATAGTGGGGACGATGTGCTGTGAGTGGACTGAACCAGGGCATGTGAAGCATCTGGGGTAAACCACGGAAAGGTCTGTGGGGCCTGGTTGTGGATAGGGAGCTGTGTTTCTGTGCATTACACATGACAGCTAGAGAATGGATGTGAGTGGATGTGGCCTTTTAGTCTGCTCTTGGTGCTACCTCACTGACGCAGGAAATGGGGATCAGTTATGAAAGAATATATATATTTAAAGAAATAGGCTTGCTTTTCATTGTTTAATGCTTATTTACATCATGATGTTTTGGAGTCTGTATTCAATGACATGATTTATTTAGAGATTGTTTTTAGTCAAGATTTATTTTTCATATGAGTCCCTGAAAGATGTCTGGTACTGCCTGCGTGGAAAACTGCAGGGGTCTTTTTCATTAAGGACCCGGCAGTAATAGTGGCACAGCATTGTACTCTAGGATCAAGTTCACATTTTGACAAATAGCTGTTCATTGTTGTGCTTATGGAAGAGGAATTACTATCACAAATGTTAATGTACATGAATGTTCAGTGTGGTTGTAGTCTTGCTGTTTAAAGACATCCATAAGGGATATCCTGGTTTCAATGTGAGATAAATAAGGAGAGTGCTGCTGACAACATAGGATTTATTTCTGAAACTAAACCCAT
Organism: Panulirus argus; assembly: GCA_038088735.1. Taxonomy (NCBI): domain Eukaryota; kingdom Metazoa; phylum Arthropoda; class Malacostraca; order Decapoda; family Palinuridae; genus Panulirus; species Panulirus argus. The sequence continues at coordinate 5,997 of JAYMFT010063341.1, read as the reverse complement.
TTGACACCTTGTGTAGGTTCATGCCGGAGTGGGAAGCCGCTGCTGAGTTGAAACAGGATGTGATTGAACCTCTGAAGCCTGGAACACCCGTACAGACCAAGGTTGGCGGGCTTAAGTACAGGGCTGAATACCAGTTCAGAGTCATTGCTGTCAATAAGGCTGGAAACTCTCCTGAGTCAGAGCCAACCGACTACCACTTGGTTAAACACAAAGCATGTGAGTCTCCTTCCCGTAGTCTTTCACTCACTATATTTCATTGTTTGATATTCATTGTGATTGTCATATTCCATAACCTGATTATATCCTACTGTCTGTAAGTGAGACAGGTGTTTTAGAGTAACAGACACCATTTTTGAAATTTGTCATTTCAGATATATATTAGATGCTGTAGTTTTTTCTTTAGGAAAGTATGAAAATCTTTAAGAAATTTTGTCAACATTTGTCGTGATTCTGATGTTAACTATTGAATTGATATTGAACTGCTTTGACCTTTTCTGACTGTCATCTACCCCTCCCTGACCTATCTTCACCTATTGTCCCCAGCCTTTTCCTTATTGGCCTGTTTTCCCACAGTGGCTTACCTTATCTCCGTACTTACCCTCATGCTACCCACTTGATTTCCTTAAACATGCTTCATGTAGCCTTTTTTCCCATGCCTTCCATGACCCATCTGACAGTAATCTTCCTTCCCTTGACATGATATGACTTGACTTGATCTTAGATGACCTTCCCTACCCACAGTGAAGCCTCGCATTGACCGGGCCACCCTAAAGCAGACCACTGTCAAGGCAGGACGCAACGTGAAGTTCGATGTTAACGTGGAGGGCGAACCTCCCCCAAAGATCCAGTGGTTCTTCGGTGACAAGGAGGTAAGATATGTTGCCTTTACCTTAGTTCTTACCTTTCTTGGACAACCGATGGGACTGGTTCTTAAACTAACCAGTGTGATGGGTTCCTAAACCAACCAGAGGGGACAGGTTCTTAAACCAGTAGGTTGGGTTTTATTTCTCATATTCTCTTACCAGCTGGTGATTCTCGTTTTCTCCTGATCCTACTCTCACTGATGGATTCTTTGTGTTTGGATTCTATGACCATCTTCTAGACTTTTATCTCTTTGTTTTCCCTTAATTAGTATCTCTGTACTAATTAGATTTAAGTATGTTTCTAGTTCTGCAGTTCACAGACCAATTCACAGATGCTTGTTTCTGCTTATAACACTATCTGGCAGGTTCTCATCTCTTAAAAGTTACTGAGTCTGCCATGGAGTAGAAAATTCTTTTGTTATTTTGCCAGCTGGAGAGTAATTAGCTCCAATATGCTTAAGAATAATCACTTAGTGTCTCACTAGAACATTTATGCCTAGTTGTGGTAGCAATATTATTAAGTAAAAATAAAAGTAGTAATAATACTATAGATAATAATGTGGCAGTGGTAAAATTACCAGTAGCAATTATAGTTTTTGATGTTGTTGTGGTAGTGGATGTGGTGCTAATGATTCAGGGGGTAGTACTATACCACAGCTAACATTGGTTGTTGAAGCAGATGAAAAGAAATTGCCTTTACTCCTGGGTCAGCTTGGCCTTCCTGATGTTACTAATGCATCTCCTAACAGTGCAACCCTCTTGAACCCACAGCCTCCTCATGTGTTCTTTTTACAAAATTTAACTTATGAAGCTTTCTCGGGAGTGTTGAAGGATGATCTGCGTGTTGAGGTTTATGTATTATATCAGAATCCAAGTCTGTGTTGCAAGTAGTGTTTCATGGAATGTGCTGCAATTCATAGCATGCACAATAGTTCCATATTTCATTTGTTTCAAGCCCTCATGTACCATGTGTTGTGACCAGTGTTACTTGCATTGCAACCTGTGTACTACGTGTCTGTGTTGCAACTAGTGTTTCTTGCATTGCAACTGTGTGCTGTCTGCTGCAACCAATATTCCATGCACTACAACCCCATCTTCTTTGTTGCAGGTGGATGCCAGCAACGTGGAAATTGTCAATGTGGACTACAACACCAAGTTCACTATGGTGGATGCCTTCAGGAAGCAGAGTGGCACATACAAGATTGTGGCCACCAACATGCACGGCAAGGACGAGGCTGAAGTCGAGATCGTCGTCCTCTGTAAGTCATCCTACCAGCCCATTTGGTCACCCCTACCATTACTTTTGGTCATCTTGCTGCTAAAATAGGTCACCTTACCATCACCTTAAGTCACCCTTTCCATCTTACCATCACCATAAGTCACCCTTTCCATTATCTTAGGTCATCCCACCATCACCTTAGGTCACCTTGTCATCACATTAGGACACCTTGCCATCATCTGAAGTCACCCTACCATCACATTTTCACTTGACCATCACCACGTCAGCCAGTATAATGTCCAATCACCCAGCCATCACTTAAGTCACCTGACTTTTAATGCAGGAGGCTGTCATCACTTTACATTCTCTAGCCATTACCTATATAGTATTTTATACAGTGGATAATATGATTATAAGGGAGTGTGATAGAAGTCTAATCTAATCACTGTCCTCATCTTCCCTCAGCTGGCCCCGGGAAACCCAAGGGACCACTGAAGGTATCTGACGTGACCAAGAAGAGCTGCAAACTTAAGTGGGAGAAACCCGATGATGATGGCGGGAAACCCATCCAGGAATATCTGGTGGAGAAGCAGGACCCAACCACTGGACGCTGGATCCCTGTCGGCAGGACCAAGGTACATGATTAATGCACATGACATCTTGTAACAACATAAGAATAATAGAAACTGCGGAAGGCCTACTAGCCCATGTGATGCAACTTTTGTTTACAACCAACATTCTACAACCAGGCTCAAAGTTACTCCCTTCTTTCTCAATAGATTTCCTGTCGGCCAGATGAGCTTCTTATAAGCAGAACGAAAAAGCTTTCTGATTCATATTTCCTCAATAAACAGCCAGAGAATTTGCTGGTGAACAGAAATGAATGACATTAGAATTCATGCCCTTTTGCACATATCTTTAAACTTAAAAGAGTATTGTACCATATGTATAGAAATATTTATAAATCAAAGTAAATGGAACATGTGAGGGAGGCATAAAAGGACAGAGATAACTGGAGAATCTTTTGCTGTGGCCACCTCCTTGATGGGAGTTCCCAGAGGGAATGGGTATAAGAGATATAGATAGATAGAGTGCAACTGAGCTTGGGTATATTATCACTTTACCACAGAGTCCATTCTTGTTAGGGTTAGACACTAACATCTTTTGATGTTGTACACATTTCTTCTTCCTTACTTCAGTTGATAAACTTATCAGGAATATATCCAGTATAAGAAATAGTTTATCCCTGGGGATAGGGGAGAAAGAATACTTCTCACATATTCCCTGCATGTCGTAGAAGGTGACTGAAAGGTGTGAGAGCTGGATGGCTGGAAATCCTTCCCTCCTGTTTTACTTTTACGAAAGAAAGAACAGAGAAGGGAACTAAGTGAGGATTTTCTCTCAAAGGCTCAGTCATCTGTTCTTGACACTACCTCTCTAAAGCAGGAAATGGTGAATATGTATGAAAAAAAAAATAGTTGCGTCAGTTTACATTTAGTGAACTTTTACAATCTTTTGGCAAGATTTTGTTGTAAAGACATAATCATTTCACATTTTACTTACCTGACTCTGTTCCTATACAGGACACAGCCATGGATGTGCCAGGCCTGCAGGAAGGCAAGGAGTACATGTTCCGTGTTAAGGCCGTCAATGACGAGGGCGAGTCCGAGCCCCTGGAGACTGACCATGCCACCCTTGCCAAGGACCCCTACAGTAAGTGTTCATGCCCTTGATTGATAAAGCTCCTGCTGCTTCCAGATACATGATGGGATATCATAGCTGAGTGGAGAGAGTTTGCATGTTCCTCTGCGCACCTTCACAGAGGACCCAATGAACATACCGTAACATGAGGCCAGTTTTTGTTTGAGGTTGACATGGCCCTGGTGGCAGACTCGAATTAGAAACTTTAGAAGCTGGTGTCTGAGAATGGGAAAGTAAGTGAAAGAAGGACGTTTAGAGAAAATGTGAATAAGAGTTAGGTTATGAGATTTATCAGAAGGGAATAGACAGGTTGGTGTGAGTTTGTGTTTGAATGGAGAGAGCCTGGAGGGAGTAGTGTTTTAGATACTCAGGAGTGGACATGACACTGTATTTTGAAATTCATGTCAGCAGATGGAACTGAGGGAGCTGAAGTGAATGTTAGGGTGGGTGAGGGGATAAAGATCCTGGGTGCGTTTGGGAGGATGTGGAAAGAGATATCATTGTCTGTGAGGAGAAAAGATGGGCATGTTTGATAGTATAGTAATCCCAGTGAGCTGTATCGGTGCAATCGTGAGCCAAAAGAGAAAAGAATAGAAGAGGGTGAATGTGTTGGAATTGAAATATTTGAGGTCAGGATGTAGTGTGAGGAGGGCTGATAATAGTATAAGAGAAAGGTGTGGTAGTTAGGAAAGTATGCTTGAACAAGGAGTGCTGAATTAGTTTGAACGTTAGGAGAAGATGAGTGAAGACTGACTGACAAGGAGGTTACATGTGTCAGAAATGGAGGAGCTATAAGGAAGGGCAAAAAATGAGGTTGAAGGGTAGAAATGCTTTGAGTCATTGGGACTTGAACGTGTAGGTGAGTCATGCAAGAGAGAGATAGTGAACTGGAGAGATGTGATATACAAGGGGCGATGTACTGTCAGTGGGCTGAACCAGGGCAGTGAAGTGGCCAAGAAACCATGGGAAGCTCTGCAGGGTTTGGATGAAGATGAGGGCTATTGTATTTGGTGTATGTCAGCTAGAGAGTGGTTGTGAGCAATTGGGGGACAATCTTCGTCTGTTTTTGGTGCTAACTTGCTGTCAGTGGACTGAACCAGGGCATGTGAAGCAGCTGTGGGACACCATGGAAAGGTTCGTGGGACTTGTTCATGGATAGGGAGCTGAGATTTCAGTGCATTGCACATGATATCTAGAGAACGGATGTGAGTAAATGTGGGCTCTCTTTCACCTATTACTGGTGCTACCTCACTAATGCAGGAAATAGCAAATCAAACATAAAAACATTATGTATATTTTTCATAAATATTCGCCATTTCCCACGTGTGCAAGCTAACATGAAGAACAGATAGTTGAGCATTAGAGGGAAAATTCCTCATTTTGGCTGCTTTCTCTGTTCCTTCTTTTGGAAAGTAATACAGGAGGGATTTCAGGCCCCCTGCTTCCACCCTTCCTACTTATCTTCTGTGACATGTAAGGAATATGTAGGCAGTATTCTTTATCCCCTATCCCCGTCAATGGACTGAACCAGGGCATGTGAAACATCTGTTGTAGACCATGGAAAGGTCTATGGGACCTGGATGTAGAATGGGAGCCATGGTTTCAGTGCATTACACATGACAGCTAGAGACTGAGTGTGAGCAAATGTGGCCTGTGTTCATCTGTTTCCTGTCGTTACCTCGCTGACGCTGGGGATGGCAGTGCTGTTTCCTGTGGAGCGGGGTGGTGCCAGGAATGGATGGAGGGAAGCAAGTATGAATTTGTACGTGTGTATATGCATTTGTATGTATATGTATGTATTGCACATATATGTGCGTGTATGTACATATGTGTGTATATGAGTGGATGGGTCTTTCTTCGTCTGTTTCCTGATGCTACCTCGCTGATGCGGGAAACAGCGATCAAGCATAATAAATGATGATGCAGCACTGGTGGCTGATTCGAGTGAGAAACTGCAGAAGTAGGTAACTGAGTTTGGAAAAGTGTGCGAAAGGGGAAAGCTGAGATTAAGTGAGAATAAGAGCAAGGTTATTAGGTTCAGCAGGGTTAAGGGACGAGTTAGTTGGAGAGTGAGTTTGAATAGGGAAAAATTGGAGGAAGTGAAACGTTTTAGATATCTGGAAGTGGACTTGGTAGCAAATGGCCACATTCGCTCACACTCAGTCTCTAGCTGTCATGTGTAATGCACTGAAACCACAGCTCGCTTTCCACATC
>JAYMFT010063319.1:0-14829 GCA_038088735.1 Panulirus argus | reverse complement strand
CTTGATCAATGTTTCCCGCATTATTCAGGTAGCATCAGGAAACAGAAAAAGAAAGATCCATTCACTCACATACACATATATATATATATATACATACATGCACATATATGCACAATACATACATGTACATACCAACATATACATATATACATACATTTACATACACATGCATATACACATGTACATATTCATACTTGCTCGCCTCCATCCATTCCTGACACCATCCCACCTCACAGGAAACAGCATCACCACCCCGAGTCAGCGAGGTAGTGCCAGGAAACAGGCGAAAAGACCACATTCACTCACACTCAGTCTCTAGCTGTCATGTGTAATGCACTGAAACCACAGCTCCATATCCACATCCAGACCCCACAGACCTTTCCATGGTTTACCCTAGACTTTTCACATAACATGGTTCAGTCCATTGACAGTACGTTGACCCCACTATACCACACTGTTCCAATTCGCTGTATTCTGTGCACATATTTCACCCTCCTGCATTTATAGGCCCTAATTGCTCAAAATCTTTTTCACTCCATCCTTCCACCTCCAATTTGGTCTCCCAAGTCTCGTTGTTCCCTCCACCTCTGACACATATATCCTCTTTGTCAACCTTTCCTCAATCATTCTCTCCATATGGTCAAACCGTTTCAACACACTTTCTTCTCCTCTGTCACTTACACCCTTTTTATTACTACACATCTCTCTTACCCTTTCAATACTTAATCAAACCACCTTACACCACATATTGTCCTTAAACATTTCATTTCCAACACATCAACTCTCCTCTGCACAACCCTATCTATAGCCCAAGCCTCACAACCATATAGTATTGCTGGAACTACTATTCCTTCAAACATACCAAGTTTTGCTCTCCAAGATAAAGTTCTCTCTTTCCACACAATCTTCATCACTCCCAGAATCTTAGCCCCCTTCCCCACCCCATGACTCACTTCTGCTTCCATGGTTCAATTTGCTGCCAAGTCCACTCCCAGATATCTAAAACACTTCACCTCTAATTTTTCTTCATTCAAACTTACATCCCAACTAATTCGTCTCTCAACCCTGCTGAACCTAATAACCTTGCTCTTATTTACATTTACTCTCAAATTTCTGCTTTCACACATTTTTCCAAACTCAGTCACCAGCTTCAGCAGTTTCTCACTCGCATCAGCCACCAGTGTTGTATCATTGACGAACAACAACTGACTCACTTCCCAGACCCTCTCATCCCTAAAAGAGTACATACTCACCCCTCTCTCCAAAACTCTTGCATTTACCTCCCTAACCATCCCATCAATAAACAAATTAAACAACCATGAGGACATCATACACCCCTGCTGCAGACTGACCTTCAATGGGAACTAACCATTCTCCCCTCTTCCCACTCATACACATGCCTTACACCCTTGATTCCATCCCTGGCATACAAAGAGAGGCTAAAACATTTGGATCTCTTCTCTCTTAAAAAACGTAGACTTTATGGTGACTTAATCTAAGTGTTCAAAATTCTGAACAAGTTCAACAATGTAAATCACAAACATCTTTTAGAAATACAAGAAAATATGGTTACCAGGGCAAATGGGATAAAACTCAAAGCTAAAAGACATAGTATGAATATGGGAAAAAGCTTCTTTTTCTATAGGTGTGTTGAAAACTGGAATAAATTACCATCAGACATGGTGAATGCCAAGACTATAAATACCTTCAAAAGTCGTTTAGGCAAATACTTAATAAATTCAGGTATACTCTAAGAAAACGCCAGAAATAAAATGTATAAACGACAGCAGTAATGGGGACAGTAAAAGGCTATTGTGCAGCAGCAGGGAGTCTATGATACCTTAACAAACTGCCGAGCAGAATTACCTTTTCTTGTCAAGATAAACTTTTTTCTTTTTTTTCAGCAGACAGCCCGGTCGTGGGCCAATTAGGCCTTCTGTTGTCTGTCTTTCTTGTGTAAACTCATGTAATATGTGAGAGAAATACTTAAAGAAACAGATGGATTTGTATGTGACATTTATGAATCTAGAGAAAGCATATGATATGGTTTACAGAGATGTTTTGTGGAAGGTGTTAAGTATATACAGTGTGGGAGGATAGCTTCTAGAAGCAGTGAGAGGTTTTTACTGGGTGTAAGGCTTACATACAAATAGGAAGAGAGGAGAGTAAATGGCTTCAAGTGAAGGTTGGTCTGTGGCACAGGAGTGTGATGTCACCATGGTTGTTTAATTTGTTTATGGATAGGGTGTTGAGAGTAGTAAATGCAAGAGTCTTTGAGAAAGGGGCAAGTATGCAGTCTGTGGGGGATGAGAGGGCTTGGGAAGTGTGTCAGTTGTTGTGTGCTGATGATACAGTACTAGCGGCAGATATGAGTGAGAAACTACAGAAGTTGGTGACTGAGTATGGAAGAGTATGCGAAAGGAGAAAGTTGAGAATGAATGTGAATTAAAGCAAGGTTAATTATTAAGGTTCAGCAGGGTTGAGGGACAGGTTAGTTGGGGCATGAGTTTGAATGAAGAAAAATTGGAAGAAGTGAGGTGCTTTAGATGACTGGGAGTGGACATGGCAGCAAATGGAACCGAGTCACAGGGTGAGAGAGGGGACAAACCTTCTGGGAGTGCTGAAGAATGTGTAAATTGAGAATGTTATTAGGAAGGGCAAGAATGGATATGTTTGCAGGAATAGTAGTCCCAACAGTGTTACATGGATGTGAGGCATGGCCTATAGAAAGGGCTGTGCAGTGTTGGGTGAATGTGTTGGAAATAAAATGTTTGAGAACAACAAGTGGTGTGAGGTGGTTTGATCAAGTAAATAATGAAAGGGTAAGATAGATGTGTGGTTATATAAAAAAGTGTGGTTAAGAGAGCGGTAGAGGGTGTGCTGAAATGGTGTGGATATATGGAGAATGAGTGAGGAGGGGTTGACAAAGAGAATGTATGTGACAGGAGTAGAGGGAACAAGGGGAATGGGGAGACCAAATTGGAGAGGGAACGATGAAGTGAAAAAGATTTTTAGGAATCTGAACATGTAGGGGGGTGAAAAGTGTATAAGGGATAATGTGAACTGGAACTATCAGGAATAATGAAGTTGACATGCTGCCAATGGACTGAACCAGAGCATGTGAAGTGTCCAGGGTAAGCCTTGGAAAGGCCTGTAGGGCTGTGGTTTCGGCGTATTTCATATGAAAGTTTGAGAATGGATGTGAGCGGATGTGGTATTTCTTCACCTGTTCCATGCACTGCTTCGCTAACATGGGAAAATGGTGATCAAGTATGAAAAATAATAACTGGTTGCTTTCCTGTTTTAGCAAGGATGTATCAGGAGGAAATAAACAATGGCCTTATTTGCACAGCTGTTGTGTACAATGTCATGATCCAAAAGGTTACCATCCATAACCAATCCTAACAGACTACTCCAAGGTTTAAATTGACTGCTTCATGTGCTTTTTGGTTCAGCCAAATTAAAAAAGATCACCTCCCATACACCAAAAACCCTGCAATTCAATCTATCAAATGCACTCCTCTCTCCCTCATGAATGTTCAGACCCTAATATCTTCCTAGGCCTCTTTCACTCCATCTTTCCAACTCCTCCTTTGTCTTCTCTTCCCCACTGCTTCCTCCAATTCTGACAGGCATATTTGTTCAGCAGTCTCTCTTTGCAAATTCTATCCATACGCCCAAGCCATATTTTCATACTCTGGTTGGTTCTCCCAATCATACCATACTTAATACCATACCCCTTCTGACACTGTAATCTCCTTCATGATTAACTATCTTAAATCACATATTTTCCTCAGGCATTTCACTTCTAACACATCTACCTTCTTCCTTTCTTATGAATCTAAGTTTCAAACCTTCAAAAATAACCTACAATGACCTATTCTTACGCACACTCATTAATGTCCCAAAACATCTGTTGAGACTCACTTCAACTCTCATGGTTCCAATCCCTACCACATCTACTTCTCAGTACCTAAAGTGTACCACTTCCTCCAGGTCATCCCTTTTTAGACTGAAACTAATATCTAGTAGCAATATTGCATAGTTTCAAATAATCATATAAAGATGGCTGCATACAAAAAAGCCAATTTGCACTAAAGGTTTGATAAAAACATTCTATTATGTACATTCTGAGACAGTATTAAAAATTCATTACCTAAAATCAAAGAGGCAAAATAAAAATCAAAGAGATTAGATAACCTAGCATTGACAGGAAGACTACATGATCATGGAGATATGCAAGCACAAGCAAGGATGCAATCCTACTGGAGCACTCTGAAACCCTAAAACACCTCCATTCATCCATGAGTAATATATAAAAAATGGTAACAGCATTAAAATGACATGTCAACATAGCGTCTTGGAGCTTCAGTACCTCTAAATTTGGCACTGCACCACTAAGTACAAGCAAAATAGTCCTGGGTACACACAGACAAAATAAATACTAAAACAAAGCTGTGAAAGACGCAGAGAACTTAGAGATGAGAAATATGTACTAGAAAAGACATCTGCACTTGTTCAAACTTTAACAGCAACTATATATACCCCAAAGGCACTGACAAATCATAAGTGTAATTGAAAGAAGCAAAAAAAAAGCAACTTACTCCTTCTCCTGAAGACACAAACAATAGCCATGATAACTTCGATGACAATTACAACGACTACTGCTGCTGGGATAACTACTCTTAGGTCTTGGTACAGAGGTGGAGATGGTGCTCTCCCATTACTGCCATCCTTCCCCGTTAATAACACTGTTGAAATTTAAATTGCAAAGTTACATATTTTCTAATATTTATGAAAAGATTCCTAATCATCAATCATCTACCTAGTTACAGTAGGCTACATATCAACATACAACTGCTTAAACAACAGAAAATTTACACGTAATTCTCATAACTTAGACTTTGTAGGAAAGGAAAATTTTCTGAATCCTGAACAGTCCAAATTCCTACAAATCAATGAGATGTATTGACCAGGATACAGTTAAGATAAACACTACAGAAATAATCAAACCCCTTAATCATGAATGAAAAAGTCTGTAAGCTATCAGAGCAAGTGATTGCAACCTCTTTTCATTAGCTGTCCTTCTAGCCACAGAATCCCTTATGGAATTCCTACAGACTCAGATAGTCTACCACATCCTCCGAATAGTCCTACTGATCTCAGGAAAAAAAGATAAGGTGATAATGTTTGTGCAAAGTTGATTATGGGTGGCCAAGGATTAACTGCTTTGTGTCTTCAAAGTGATGGCCACAATGTAGGCAGAAAAGGTCTTACACAGGGTTTATTCCGTGTTTGTATGTATGTAGTGATAGGTGGTGATCAGATCTGATGCATGAGAGTGTGACACAAGTTTTACTGGTTAGTGTTAGGTATGGTGGTGGGAACAACTGTTTAATGCTTTGCAGATGAGATGTGTACACATGAATTTGGATGTAATAGTTCTGCTTGGCTGAAGGGATATGTAGCTGTGCAGGTAAATGTAATATAAGATGCGAGTTTGTCTCTCATTTTTGGGTGGGGTTGTGTGGATATTGTGGGTGGATGGGATAAGTGGGTTCATATGCAGCTGCAATCTACTATATACCTGTCATGTCTGAATGTGTTTATCTACAGTGGTAGAATTTGGGTTTCTGCATATGCACAATCTTTATTTGTGGTCTGGGAGTACTATTTTGTGGTTCTGAATTTTGTTTTGCATTGTCTCGAGTTCCTTCTTAGTTGGTTTTGAATTTGGTGGGGGATCAGGCTAGAGAAACATAATGTATCATTGTCTGTATGGGTTGCCTGTAAGGAATTGAAATGTAAATATGCAGTAAACTCTTTTCCTACATGTTAGTCATGTCCGGCATTAGTGAGGTAGCACAAGAAACAAAGAAAATGTCCTCATTCATTCAAATCCACTCTTTCCCTCCCTGTATAATGCAGTGAAACCAGGGCCCCTCTATCCACAATCAGGCTCTACAGACTTTCTCATGGTTTCCCTCAACTGCTTCATATGCCCTGGTTCAATCCACTAATAGCACATTGTCCCTTGTAATCCACATTACTCCAATTCTCTCTGTCCATTGCATACTTCACACCCTCCTGCATGTTACGGCTCCAAGCCTTCAAAGCATCTTTCACTCCATCCTTCCACCTCCTACTTGGCTTCCCTGTATACCCTCCTACTATCCTTGGTATACTCTCTTAGTCATCCTTTCCTCACAAATCCTTTCCCTATGTCCAAACCATTTCAGCACACCCACTTCAGCATTCTCATACTCCGCTTACTATCACATCTGTCTCTTACTCTATTATTTCTTATTCAATCAATTCTTGCATCACATATTATCCTCAAACATTTCTTTCCAAGACATTAACCCTATCCTTTACATTTTTGTCTAAGGCCTGTGCCTCATATCATATCCATGTAGCACTGGTGGGACTACTATACCATCAAACGTACCCATTTTTGCCCTTAAAGACAGTGACTGCTCTTTCCATACTTTCCTCAATGCACCTAAAACCTTTACCCCTCACTCACCTTGTGGCACACTTCAGCTTCCATGGTTCCATTCACTGCCACTCATACCTTAGTTCAATTCATAGTTAGCTTAAATTAACAAATTGCAATATGGTACAAACAATGCTTTCCAACAGCTATTACTTATGTGTATATTTTTGTGAACTGATTATAACCATATCCAACAGCTGCTGTTCTTTTATACATAATTTTGCTATCTATTGACTGAGTAACAAACAAAAACAGTTGAAGAAAAACATGTAGATTACCACTGGTGTACTGGTCTTTGTGAAAGACTTTCACACCACTTACAGAATCTCACTGCTGAAAGGATTCGTGAGTCAACGCCATGCTGAAGTTATCACAATACTATCTGTACACAAGATAAGCTAAACCAAATTAACGTGAATGACATACCTCCCTCAGGAGTAAGCGTTGTGACATCATATGTTGCAACACTTGACCCAGCGTGATTGTGTGCGGTAACTCTGACTGTGTAACGAGTAGCAGGAATGAGATCACGGATCACGTAGGTCTTCTCATTGGCTGCAACATTGTTGGCTACAGAAATCCAGTCCTGGAAATCATTTGCAGCTGATATTTTACAGATTTATGAAGTGACAGTGTTGTAAAAACAAGAGTAAAACTTGCATTACATCTGCCAAATCTTTATGAAATACTTTCTTCATGAAAGAGACAAGTCTCTAGTGAATGAGCACGAACACATCTAAACTATTCAAATACCCACTAATGCAAAATGCTTGAAAGACTTCCATCAATGGAAAAACTTGAAGCATGCTACACTTCTCTCAAGATTCTGGCAGTTGATAGGCCTTAAGCCTAAACAACAACAAAGCAAACAGTACAGGATGTGAATTGTGGGTAGGTATACATATACAAGTATGGACCTCTGTGAAATTGTATGCTGAATGGCCACCTATCCATTTCCATGTGATCCATTTAAAACTTTACCACACCAATATACAAGAAAGTATACTATTTCCTAAGATTTTAATACATAATATACAGATGCTTTGTAGGGAAATAAAATAGTTTTCAGATTATGTTTATCTTTAGTGCACAGGAGAGAGACCCTCAGAATCTGGGTCAACACTGGAAATGCTATCTCATGACTTACTTCTTTCAAAGTTTAAGGTGACAAGTAACCTGTACCTGTTAATTATTTGGATGTAACTTTTTAAATAATGAATCATTTTATGCATATGAATTTCTTTGATATTATTAGCTTGCCTTCCTATGCACTAAGAAAAAGATATACAGTTCTAACAAATTATGACATTTCTTGTATACATCACCAAAGAGGATATGTTTAGTACTGAGACCTCAACTTTGTTATTATTCTTAAAGGTTTAATCATGATCCATTAATCATTCTTTTGCTTACTTCAAACACACTTAACTTCTTTTGTTTTTATACAGAATTGCTTCTCCTATGCTTAGTGTGTGAGCATCAGAAACAAATGAACTTCAGAGTCATTAGCACACACCCAATCTCTAGCTGTCATGTATAATGTACTGAAAGCAGAGCCTACAATCCACAGCCACTCCCACTGGACTATTCCATGTTTTACCTTGACAAGACGTTGTATGATCTGGGTAACCCCATTAAAAGCAACTCATTCAAAAATTACTAAAATGGTCAAAATCTTTGTCTCGTGCTCTCTTCTCATCCCCCATAATGTTCATGCCCAAAGAACCCAAAGCTTCCTTTACTCTATCCTTCCATCCTTTTTGTCTCCCTCCCTCCCCCTTGCTCTCACCACTTCTGATACACAGATCCCCCTGTCAGTCTTTCTTTGCTCATCCTCAATTTATCCAGACCATTTCAGCAAAGCCTGATTAGTTCTCTCACTCAGACTGTACATACATACAACCACACCTCTCTCTTACAACGGCACTCCTTACATGATCACTCCACCTCACACTCTATCATTCCTCGTCAGTTAATTTCAAAGATATCAAGGCTCTTACTTTCTTTTGCATTTAAAGCCTATGACTTGCATTAAACATCAAACATCCTTGATGCAGACCTATCTTCACCAGGAAAAACTTAACTTTCCTCCTTCCTGTTTATGTATATATGCCTTACTTTCCTGGTAAAATCTCCTCACTGCATTTACAAGCTGTCCACTTACACTAAACATTGGTATAACTTTCCACAAAGCCTCCCTTTCATTCCTAACATATGTTTTCTCTAGATCCACAAGTGCCACATACCACTCACTCTCTTTCACTAAGAATTTCTTACATAAATTATTCAAAGCAAACACCAAGTCCAAACATCCTCTACATCTCCAGAAGTCACAGTGTACCTCCCCAATCAGACATTATATGCATGACACTTACTTAACTCTCATACATCTTAGCAAGTATATGCAACAGAATCATACATATATAATTTCAGCATTTACTTTGACCCCCCCATGCTCTATATCAGTGGCACTACAAATACATTCTGCCAATCCTTAGTCACCCTATCTTGGCCATATAAATGGTGAACTAACTGACTAATCAATAAACAACATTGGAACCCTCTTTCTTGAAAAACTGGAGTGCAATTCCATCTTCTCCAACTGCTTTGCTACACTTTATTTAACGTAAGGCTTTCACTGTCTCCCTTTTCTCACCAGACCATTTGCTAGGGCTTTGAGCCCCCACATGCCATCTCTTCCCACACAGCACATCTGCTACCCTATCACAAAATACATTCAACAGTCCTTTAGAATATCTAATCCCCTATAATTTCCCTGTCATCACTTCCCCAACTGTTCCACTCACTATCACTCCCGTTTCTACTCTTGTTCCCCTTAAGCGATTCACATGCTTCCTACAAATTTTCCTTTTTTGCTTTGTTCACTGATATGCTCTCATCCCAGCTCTCAGTTGCTCTCTTTACCAGCTCTCATACCTTTCTCTTGACTTTCTACTATTATTCTTGTTACTCCTCCCAATCACTTGCACTCCATCCTGGCAAATACTCTCCATGTGTTCTTGATGCTTTCTAAATACTTTGTATATAAAGTATTAATATGTAATCCTATGATCCCTTGTAAGAAGCTCATGTAACTTTGAGGCTGATATCCATGCAGTATCAGCATATAGTGGGCTCCTTTGGGATGAGAGGTTCTTTGATCAAGCTGCATGTACTCTTTAATGTCTGCTGTAAATGACAGAGCTTCAAATCAACTGACTTCCTGCTCACAGTGCTGCTTCTTGTCTGTAGATACCACTTAAACCTACAAATAAAAGTGTGAGGTAGGGGAGAAAGAATGCTACCTCTGTATTCCCCGTGTGTTGTAAAAGGCGACTAAAGGGGGACGGGAGCGGATGCTGGAAACCCTCCCCTTCTTGTATTTCAATTATCTAAAGAGAAAACAGAAGAAGGAGACAGGTGAGGAGTTCTCATCCTTCTCAAAGGATCAGACTGGGGAGTCTGAATGTGAGTGGATGTAACCAAGATAAGAAGAGAGGAGAGGTAGGTAGTATGCTTGAGGAAAGAAACCTGGCTCTGAGTGAAACAAAGTTCAAGGGTAAAGGGGAAGAATGGTTTGGAAATGTCTTAGAGTAATGTCAGGGGTTGGTGACAGGACAAGAGCTAAGGAAGGAGTATCAGTACTCCTGAAGCAGGAGTTGTGGAGTGTGTGTTAGAGTGTAAGGAAGTAAACTCTAGATTGATGTGGGTAAAACTGAAAGTGGTTGGTGAGAAATGGGTGATTATTGGTGCTTATGCACTTGGCCATGAGAAGAGAGATCATGAGAGGCAAGTGTTTTGGGAGCAACACAGTAAGTGTCAGCAGTTTTGGGTGTATGAGATTGGGTATTAGTGATGGGTGATTTTAAATGCAAAGGTAAGTAATGTGGCAGTTGAAGCTATAATTAGTGTGCATGGGGTATTCAGTATTATGAATGGAATTGAAGAGCTTGTGGATTTGTGTGCTGAAAAAGACTGTTGACTGGGAATACCTGGTTTAAAGAGAGAGATATACATAAATATATGTACGTGAGTAAGAAAGATTACATATTAATTGATAGGCATGTAAAGAGACTTTTCGATGTAAATGTGCTGAGATGGGAAGCTGGTGGGAAGTCTGATCACAATCTTGTGAGCCGAAGGTGAAGATTTGTAGGGGTTTTCAAAAAAGAGGAAAAAATGTCAAGGAGAAGAGAGTGGTGAGAGTAAGTGACCTTGGAAAGGAGACTTTTGTGAAGAATTATAAGCAGAGATTGAGTGTACAATGGCAAAGGTGAGAGCAAATGAAGTGAGGGGAGTGGATGAGGAATGGGAGGTATTTAGGGAAGCAATGATGGCATTTGCAAAAGATATATGTGGCATGCAAAAGGTGGGAGGTAGGCAAATTAGAAAGGGTAGTGAGCAGTGGGATGAAGAAATAAAGTTGCTAGTGAAAGAGAAAAGGGAGGCATTTTGGGTGGTACTTACAAAGAAGGAGTGCAAATGATTGAGTGATGCATAAGAAAAAGCAGCAAGAGGCTAAGAGGAAGGTGCAAGGGTTGAAAAACAGGGCAAATGAGAGTTAGGATGAGAGAGTATCATTAAACTTTAGGAAGAATAAAAATATATTTTGGAAGAAAGTAAATAATGTGTGAATGACGTGAATGACAAGAGAACAAATGGGAACATCGGTGGAGGGGGGTGGGTGATAACAGGTGGTTATGAAGTGAGGAGGAGATGGAGAGAGTATTTTGAAGGAATGTTAAATGTGTTTGATGATAGAGTGCCAGATGTGTGGTGCTTAATGTGGGGTGGTATACGAAAAAAAAAAGTCATGGAGAGTGGTTTGGTGTAAAGAGACAAGGTGGTGAAAGCCTTGTGTAAAATGAAATGTAGCATGATGACGGGAGTGGATGGAATTGCAGTTGAATTTATCAAGAAAGGGGGTGACTGTGTTGTTGATTGGTTGGTAAGGATATTCACTGCTTGTATGGATCATGGTGAAGTGCCTGAGGATTGGCAGTATGCATGTAAGGGGTCATTTTATAAAGGCAAAGGTGTTAAAAGTGAGTATTCGAACTACAGAAATATAAGTTTGCTGAGCATACCTGGTAAGTTGTATGGGAGGGTAATGATTTAGAGGGTGAAGGCATGTAGAGAGTATCAGATTGGGAAGGAACAGTGTGATTGCGGGAGTGGTAGAGGATGTGTGGATCAAGTGTTTGCTTTAAAGAATGTGTGTGAGAAATATTTAGAAAAACAGAATGATTTGCATGTGACAATAATGGATCTGGAGAGAGCATATGATAGGGTTAAAAGAGATGTTCATTGATGATCTTAAGAATATACTGTGTGGGAGGTAAGCTGTGACAGGCAGTGAGAAGTTTTCATCATGGGTGTAAGGTGTGTGTCCATGTAGGAAGAGAGGAGAGTGAATGGTTCTCAGTGAAGGTTGGTCTATGGCAGGAGTGTGTGATGTTACCATGGTTGTTTAATTTGTTTATGGATGGGGAGGGAAATGCAAGAGTTTTGGAGAGAGGGGTGAGTATGCAGTCTGTTAGTGGGTAAATGCAAGAAGTTTGGAATGAGGGGCAAGTATGCAGTCTCTTGGGATGAGAGGGCCTAGAAAGTCAGTCAGTTGTTGGTTGCTAATGATAAAGCACTGGTGGCTAATTCTAGTAAGAAACTGCAGAAGTTGGTGACTGAGTTTGGGAGAGTGTGTGAAAGGATAAAGCTGAGAGTAAATGTGAATAAGAGCAAAGTTTTTAGGTTCAGCAGTGTTGAGGGGCAAGTTAGTTGGGATGTAAGTTTGAATGG
Organism: Panulirus argus; assembly: GCA_038088735.1. Taxonomy (NCBI): domain Eukaryota; kingdom Metazoa; phylum Arthropoda; class Malacostraca; order Decapoda; family Palinuridae; genus Panulirus; species Panulirus argus. Next base: position 2,537 of record JAYMFT010063319.1, on the reverse strand, counting down.
AGAAATATTGAAGGAAATGAATTGTTTTAGATATCTGCAAGTGGACTTGGTAGTGAACCATGTAAGCAAAAGCGAGTCATAGGGTGGGGAAGGGGGCGAAGGTTTTGTGAGCAATGAAGAATGTATGGAAAGAAAGAGAGCGTTATCTCGGAGAACAAAAATGGATATGTTTGAAGGAATAATAGTTCCAACAATATCATATGGTTGTAAGGCATGGGCTATAGATAGGGTTGTACAGAGTAGGGTGGATGTACTGGAAATGAAATGTTTGAGGACAATATGTGGAGTAAGGTGGTTTGATCGAGTAAGTAATGAAAGGGTAAGAGAGATGTGTGGTATTAAAGAGAGTGTGGTTAAAATGGTTTGGACATGTGGAGAGAATGAGTGAGAAAAGTTGACAGAGGATATATATGTGTTAGAAGTGGAGACCAAGGAGAAACAGTAGACCAAATTGGAGGTGGAATGATGGAGTGAAATAGACTTTGAGCAATTGGGGCCTTAACATGCAGGAGGGTGAAAGGTGTGCATGGAATAAAGTGAATTGGATGTGGATAGGGAGCTGTGGTTTCAGTACATTACACATGACAGCTAGAAAATGTACGCTAGTGGATGTGGCCTTCCTTTGTATGTTTCCTGGTGTTACCTCACTGTCATGGGGGTGGCGATGCTGTTTCCTGTGGGGCGGGGTGTTGCCCGGAATGGATAAATGTGAGAAAGTATGAATATCTACATGTGTAAATAGAGTCCGGGCAGAAAAAATTGGCGTGATAGGGCCCGCGCCAGTATTTTTGACCCATTTGTATCTTACTCCCAAAACATGACTCTGAAAAGATGAAAAATACTGGGGCAGCTCGTGGACATTGGTGGGCAGGGGGCACCCCCAGGGTAGCAACAAGTGGTGGTCAGTCTGTCTGCCAGGGTAGCAACAAGTGGTGGTCAGTCTGTCTGGAGATATTGTGGTAGGTTGATGTTTTTCTCTTGTTCCCTGACATGCACTTTTTTTTATCCTACCCTTGAGTGCTTTGTGGTGGAATTGTGCTGCAATGCCTGGCCCTAAGGACTTGTCTAAAGAGGATATTGCTTCGTACAAAGCAGAGAAGTGTAATAAAGAAATAGCTGAAACTACATGGGTGGCACTATGAAGTGTGCAAAGATGGATGAAGCGCTTTGTTGACAGTGGTGGCATTGACATTCCAACCCAGAAGAAATGACCTGGACGACCTCATATTACTTCCCAATGCACACTGTCAAGTAACAGGAATCCAAGTATTTCAGCCCAACAATTAAAGGAAGACAACCTTAGGCTTCTTCGTCATGTGTCTGTATGTACTATTTGTAGCCGGCTTCATAATGACTTGAAATTCAAGAGGTGTATGCTTCGCCAGAAACCGCTTCTGAGAAACCGCCAGTGCCAGATTAGACTCAAATTTGTGCAGAAATATTTGCAATGGGATGACAAAAAGTGGAAGAAAGTGTTGTGGTCTGGTAAGGCTACATCTGATATTACTGGCAGCCATAGAGGCAAAGTTTACTGGAGGCCAGGTAGTGACCATGAGACTCTAAATACATTCAAGCACTGTAAAATTTCCAGACTCACTAATGGTTTAGGGGCTTTTTGCTATAATGGTGTAGGAAGTCTTGTGTTTCTACTGCAAAATGTGACTACGAATCAGAATCGATACCTGGAGCTGATGTGTGATTAATCACCTGACTGTTTTGAGAAGCCTGGTTGTGATATCTTTATGCAGGATGATGCACCGTGCAACACTGCTAAATAAATACATGACTGGTTTGCACTTTGTGGTGTGACATACATTCAGGACTGGCGAGGTAACTTATCTGACTTTAACCCTATTGAGAACTTGTGGTCAATTATAAAGTCACAGTTGTGTGGGTGGGATACATCCAACATTCCTAAGCTCCAGGCTGCCATCCAGGATATTTGGGACAACCTTGACCCTACATACCTTCAGCATCTTGCAGCATCTGTTCCCAAGTGCTTTCAGGATTGTATTAAGGCCAAAGAACACCATACAAAGTACTAAGGGAGGGTGAGTACCTGTTTTACTTTTTTATTGATATTTCTATATGATGTGTCATCTGTTTTACTTTTTTATTGATATTTCTATATGATGCGTCACACTGTAAGTAGGGCATGCCAGTTTTTATCACCAGTGAATGCATATAACCACAAGGAAAATGAAACATGATAAGTTTCCAAGTGCACTTTTGTGTAATGATCACATTGTCAGGGGAGATACAAGACTGAGACAGAAGATGTAGAACAGCCATCAATTTGATATACAAGGAAGAGACATAACTAAGGTGCCATTGATAACACTTGTTTACCGAAGGCATCTTAGCTATGTCTCTTCCTTGTATATCAACTGAGTGTTCTACATCTTCTATCTCATTCTTGTATCTCCCGACAATATGATCATAACATGAAAGTGCAATTATATATATATGTATATATATATATATATATATATATATATATATATATATATATATATATATATATTATTTTATTTTTT
>JAYMFT010063308.1:0-14830 GCA_038088735.1 Panulirus argus | reverse complement strand
TGTATGGGTATGTATGTATATATGTATAGGTTGATATATATATATATATGTGTAGTGCATATGTGTGTGTGTGTGTGTGATGCGGTGAAAGAATACTGCACATTTATGCCTAAACGTGACGTTGTAAAAGGCGACTAAGAGGGGCGGGAACGGAGGACTGGAAATCCCCTCTTCCTGTATTAACTTTCTTAAAAGGGTTTTACGATTTTCGTTAAAGATACATTCATTTTTTTCTTCCTGGCACCACCTGGCTGAGGCGAGCTTTTAAAGTCGTCTTTGTTGGCTGAGTCTTAAGAGAGTGTCAGACCTCAATGCTGCTGTTTTAACTAGTTGATATACCCAGTCATATCTTGCAGGCCCCACATGTGAGGGGTGGCCAACAGAAACTTTATAGTGAAGGTTTTGCAGACGGTATTTCATAAACGTTCATTACTTTCGATGGTCACTTTGTGATGAACGGGTTCCTTAACGTAAAAGGAGTGTGAGGCCGTTTACTAATGACAGATTACTACTGCATTTTCAACAGGAGCAATGTTAAAGAAATAATTTTTCTTGCTATTATACTTTTATTTCATCTAACTCCCTTCTCGTGCTCCGTACTTGTTCTGCTATACACAGCACAAGCAGCCCTGGCCCAGATCTCTCAGTAATGTATACCAGAAAAAAAGTTCTTTAAAAGTGAAGCAATATAGAAATTAGTATTGTAAACAGCTTGCAAGGGTTCATACTGAGAGAAAGTAGACCTTATCCATAGTTTTGGAATAAACAACGTGTTCGAATGCCTTATCCCATGGTGACTTGGGTTCAGATGGCAGGACTGATCTTAAGGATCTTATTCCTTACGGTGTTGAGCCGTCCCAAGAAAATCGGTGGTGCAAAATACAGCAAGTTTGGGATACAGTTTACTAAATTGCTCTGTATACTTACATTTAGACAAATGTTTGAAACTCTCCTCAATACTTACTCAGTTTGAACTTAAAATTTAGGTGATGATATTCATTCATGTCTTTAGCATCACACTCCAGTCTTTTTTGACCTGCCTAAATCACATTGAGGTATCTACTGTTATACAAGAAACGTATTTATGTAATTCTTTCTAAACCACGCGAGGAGAGACGACCCAACCTTTCTCCTTTGTAAAGAGCTTGACCACTACCCCCTCCCCCCCCCCAACCATCGCCGCCTGACATCCACCCCCCAACCCCCACTCCCCCCACCCAAGGCGCCGCCCTGCCTGTGTTCCAGACGGAGGGCGGCCGTCACCTCCAGCACCCCACAGAGTCAACAGGAGGGTCTCTCCGCCACGCCATTTGTCAACACCTGACGAAGGACGAGGCGTCTCCCAGACCGGTCCTGGGCGACGTCAGAGCCAATAATTAGTCGAGTGTCGACGCGACTTATCGCTGAGCTGGGAGGGCATGGCGCCGTAGCCTGGATAGGCTGCCAGTCGATGTGTATATATATTATTTCACCTAAATTACGTCTATTCTAGAGTCAAACTATGGTTCCTGTAATTGGAAAATGTTGGAAATAAATCTCTCCTTCGTCGAGTTCACCTTACGGTTCGTATATCTGTCAAGATCAATATTTTTCCAAGGATCAGAAGCCCGGATTGGGAAGTCTGGCTGAAGGAGCGGGTCTGACGAGGCGATTTCTCTCGTTGTGCTCCTGACGAAGTATTGGCCAATATATTTCCCGGTTTTATAGACTCGGCCGATTTTATAAGATGTTGTATGATCTTAACAACTGATATTGTTTCAGACTTTTAGCCAGTGGGGACCAGAGACGAGATGGTTCTTGAAGAGGTTTTAAAAAAAAATTGTGAAGGTGCTGGGAACTGCAGCGCTACCATAAGGAGTGGGTAGATGGAGGGAGCTGGGTTACGTAAATTAAAGGTTTAATGATGAATGCAAAAATTCTTTAGAAGGATTATTTAACCATGTTAGTTTATTATTAGTTTATCATATGCCATAGTGATGACAGAGAACTCATTAGAGTGCAAGTTGGGTGAAAGTAAAAATATTCTCCATGAGAATTCTCATTGATAACACAATTGAAAAGTAAAAGTGTTTTCAGTTTGTGTAGACTGGTATATAGCTTAAGATAGGCCGGAGAGGAATGCACTTTAAAGCGTATTAAAGATTATGTGTGTGTGTGGGTGTGTGTAGTAGTAGTAGTAGGCAGGACGTCTGTTGGAGGCAGAGAATGGTTCAGACAGAGCGAAGAAAGTGTGGTTGTGACAGTGATATATGTTGTCCCCTTGATACTTACGTACCCTTATGGATGGGATTCAAAGGGAGATTACGACGTGTATTGATGATAAAGAGGACGAGACGAAAGGTCGGCTTGTTGCATGTAAGCCATGCCCAGTGGTGGGCGGAACAGCGGAGTTCGCTTCGGGGGAGATCTGGAACACTGCATAAAAAGATGAATCTTAGTCTCACGAGCACGATGGTACGGTATCCTTCAACTCGACGTTACGATCCTTGAACTCGAAAGTCCGAATCTTGGGCTCGAGGCGTGGTCTCTTATCTGACCATTAAGGATCAGGTCGAAGACCAGAGACTTTATTACCTAAAGGTCGTACCGTCCTGCTCACGGGTCGTACCGTCCTGCTCAAGGGTTGTACCGTCCTGCTCATCAGTCGTATACCTTCATGCTCAAGCAGTTAAGAATTAAGATTTCTCAGGACGGCCCATCTAACTTCCCACCCATACAGTCGCAGGAGCATGTAAGCGACGGTTTGATCATGGCTCCCCGTTGCACCCACGGCTACAGCCTGCCCGTGTGTAACCCTGAGTCGTTGGTGACTGTCGTTTTGGCGCCGCTAGGGATCGAACCCCGCTTTTCACGATCACTAGAAAGACTCACTTTACACGCTCGTCTACCCAGGCAGGAGGAAAATGAAACATGCGCGTGCCGTACGAATTTGAAAGTATAAGCAATGGAGATTGATTTTCGAATGATTTGGTTGCAAAGTGAGAATAATGGCGGGTAGGAATCTAAGTTGTAAGGGGGATGTATGCAAATGAGAGGAAAGGTTTGACGTCTGTGATGGTCTAAGGCCACATGGAAAAGGCTGGACTCTGGCAAGGCTGACGAAGATGAAGGAGACTACTTGAGTATGCTAAGAAGGTACGAGAGAAGTATGCCGACCGAGTCTGAGGAGGATGGATAAATCAGAGTGGGACTAGGTACGTCAGGAAGGTCCTATCCTGTAGGAGTGTAGGGAGCTATGAAAGGCTAGAGGTGCTCTGGATGGTTTACATGACGCACATAGTGTGCAGAAAGAGACGTATGATTATAGATGTAGACAGGAGGAGACGGGTAAGTGGATGTAGACAGGAGACGGATAACTGGGTGTAGACAGGAGACGGATAACTGGATGTAGTTAGGAGACGGGTAACTGGTTGAAGACAAGAAACGGCAAATTGGAAATAGACAAGTGATATGGTAGTTAAAGAACGGCGTAAACTAAGAACAAACGTCAAAGACATATTTTGTTTGAGTGAAATTGTGTGTAACATTTCCCTAGACTCATTTTTTGTAACACGCTAACTCTGAGATTATAACACGGGTACATTTAGGTTTCAACACGGCTAACAACGGTGACATTGTAACACGGTGACTATAACACGGCTAGCACGATAATTGTGACACAGCTAACGCTATAGAATAGACACAGCTAGCTTGATTATAACACAGCTAACGCGTTGATTGCAAAGCAGCTAACACTATGATGGCTTCGCGTCGAAATAGAATTTGGCAGAGTCACTAGACGAATGTATCGTTAGCTTGTTTTTGCGAAGTTCGAAAGTAGGTTTGTTCTGTACTTGGTTTAATGATCAGGGGTCACTGAATTAGTGAATGATTGCTGAATTTGGCTCCGCTAACCTAGTTTTTGCAACTGGTGCCAACACGTACTTGGAAGTCTTTGCTATATAGACACACGCACATCTCACCGGCAGCTCGTGCAGGTTTCAGGGAGAATTCGCTCAAAGATGACCACGTTCTTGACATCCTAAACGTGATGAGTCTAATACAGAACTTCTCTTACGTGAATAAATCCTCTGCGTTTTATGGGAGGGTTTAAAAAGAGGTATTGAATCATCTTTAGACTCAGCGTCAGACACAGGTCTTCGCCTTACTGTAGTATTCGAAGATTTGGCAGTCAGCATCCTGATACTGTTGCCTACGATCAATCACATGTTACTCACTGAACCACAAGAACTTGAGGACAACAGTGGTGAAACTTGTTCTGGGAACGAGGAAGAGTTTACCATATTTAGTAAGATCCTTTTTGTAGAGTAAGGCTTGAGGCGGGGATGGTGTGTGTGTAACTGTCTATTTGTACTGTACAAGGAGGTAGGTCTACACTCGTAAGACCACATCTCTGGTGTGTGTGTGTGTGTGTGTGATATTAGTATTTGTGTGTCACTGGGAGACAGTTTTACACTCGTGTTGCCCCGTCTCTTAACTTTGTATATGTGTACCATGTCTTTACTCCTATGTATATATGCGCAAATGCACACCCTAGACTGTGTCAGATACCCATGTGTGTGTGTGTGTGTTCTAGTATATGTTCCTAATTTTCCTTTGTTAGACGTTACTAGTTGTGAAGCTGATGTACTCTGTGTTTACTGATGTTCATTCTAATACTTCTTTCACCTAAAGATATTTTTCATTTTCACAAAGTAAGGATTTACGGCAGTCACTCCTTCTATGATTAGAGATTCATCTCAATATCAACTGAGCCCCTAATGAATGTTTTGATTTCAGAGATTAATTCGGTTCAAATATGCGTCAGTATGTGCAGCGTTGCTTAAGAATTGTCGCTGCATTCGTTTATCATTTGTCCTTTTTAGCTTAGTTTTAGAATCGGGAATATTTAGTTTCTATATTTACATCATTCCCTGGATTATTGAAAGATTAGCGTATTCAAATATTGGGATATTCAAAAATGATATTATTCACAGATTAGGATATTCAGTATCTGTATTTCTTTAAGACTGAAAGTTGTCTCATTTCATGTCTGCATGAATTTTAAACCATAAATTTACTTCCGATAATATAGCTAGATCAGAACGATTCAAATTTTGAGTCGATAATATCTTTGCTATAGTTACATATCGTCGTCGGAGCTGAACCAAGCATCGTTATGACTTTTACAATTAGGACACAACACCTTTTGCGACACAGTTGCATTAACGTGTCCGGTACCTCACTAGATGCTGGTTCTTCCTCGAAATTCGTGGAATATTGGCATGTAAGATGCTGTGAAAAACTTACGGCTCTCCGAAGGTGGAGATCACCAGCTCCACCCCCGTCATAAAATGCCAGCGGACCTTCTGTAACTCCATGAGAACGAAAGTACGACCCTTGAACACGACGGTACGACCCAGGGGTAATAATAGCGTGGCCTTTTAAGCATGACGTTTGAGGGTCTGGTCAAAAGGCTAAGGCCATCATACCTAAGGGTCGTACCGTCGTGCTGAAAAGGTTGAGGAATCTGGAACAATGGTGAGTTCTATAAGACCATCATATCCACGAAACTCGTCTGTTTCTTATTCTCATCTCGGCAGGTTATATAACCACCACAAGGAGTTTCTGTCGTTCTGGGAGGTCTGTGAAGGAATTACTACTCCATTTTGGAGTTTCTGTCGTTCTGGGAGGTCTGTGTGGGAAAAGCTACTCCATTTTGGAGTTTCTGTCGCTCTGGAAGGGAGGTCTGTGTGGCAATAACTTCGCCGATTTCTAATGTTGAAATTTTTATGAAAATATCTTTGTATGGTTTTAACTCTGTTTTTAGAAATGTTTATAAAAGAATTAGGTCTAGATTAAGTTTTACTTGTCCCATTTTTTATTGCACTCTAAAATGCCAAATAATATCGGAAGAAAAATCGCAAACATACTCATATATGTACAATTGAAAACAGGGACACAGGAAAATAGAGGAAATAGAATAAATGAGTAATACATTACAGGTGAAAGATAATGAATACAACTTCGTCGATTTTTGAGTACGCCTGCAGTGTATAGATAGTATTTCGGTAGTAATACACTGGCACTCGGTTGAAATTAATCATATTTCAAGATAAATCAGTTAATTTTTCGGTAGAAATTTTTATTTTCTGGTGGAAATTGATTTATAGTTTGTCAGTATAAATTAATAATACTTTTCATTTGATATCAATGGGTATTTTATTAGAAATTAATTAATGTTATCGATGAGATTAAGTAAAAGTGTCAGTATAAATCAATTATTAACACCAGGATACAAAATTATTCCGTTGAGGGTGGAAAAGAAAACGAGATCGTGCCTTGTTATGCGTTTGGTTTAATCTATCTCGTGTCCGTTGAAGTCTTGAGATATTCTCAGTTTCAAAGATTTTCGGAGCAATAAAAGTTTTATCGTAATTCTGTGGGGGATCATAAGACAGGGTGCATTGTTGCCGAGTTGGTGTGGGTGTTGGAGATTCGCGCCGTCCGACAAGACAAGAGTTGTGCACGGGGTCCCTTTGATCCAGGGAAGGTGTTGCCAAGCCCGCCTCACTGTGTGTCAGACTGGAGAGAGAACACTTTCCTGGCTAATATGGTTTTATAGCTTGGAAGATCCTTTTTCTTCGTTAGATTCAAGAGATTTTTCGCTTTTTCTACTACGGACCTGTTTGGTCATCGCCTCCTTGTTAAATGACCTGGCTGGCTTGTTTAGCATGTTGGAGTCGCAGCTACACAGATGTTGACAGAGCTTTAGCTAGGCTAGACGGGTGCGTCTAAATAATGTCTCTGAAGGATATGAAAACAGAGTAAGGTCATACTGGGTCAAAGGTTGATCATGCAACATCTTTGCATACGTTGATTGCATGAGTCAATACCAAGGACTGAATTGTGGAGGTGTAACGAGGAAAAATAATTAGACGTAGATGGAAAACAGATTCAAACGAGTTGTATTAATCTTGCTTATTTAATGGAAGAATACGATAAGAAAACGAAGTGTGGCTTGATTTTACTACTGGTGTTAAACACGGAAATGTAAAGTTTTCCCTGTTAGCTCTTGCATATATAGACACTGTTATAAAAAAAATGCAGAGAAGGGAGGATGATACAAGTTGCGGGAGACGTTGTGGCCTGAACAGTTGATGTGCATTATTGGACTGTAAATAAAAAAAAAAAAGAGTTTGTAAGAGGCATTTAACTGCTGGAGTGATTGCTCTAAGCGAGCGGGAAGGAAAAATGATTGTGAAATGAAAGATATAATGAGCATACGCAGAATGAACGAGGAGGATCTGAAAATTATTTTAGAGAACAAGTCAGTGATAAGCGCATTGATGGTTTGGACATCTAGAAAGCCAGAAGGAAGGGAGAGTTGCCCAGAGAATAAGGGTTTAACGACCTGGAGGACCAGGAACCAAAGGTAGATTAGACCAAGGAAAAGATGGAGTGGATAAAGTAAGTCCTAAGCGAGTTGAGCCAACTGAGCAGTCAAAAACTAGAGGAAAACGGTTGTGTCTGTCGATAGACTGGAGAATAGGAGATAGCTGACCTCAGTGATAGGTGAAGGCCTTCTCGGGAACTACAGTAAGAAGAAATATAATAAAAACGTTTTCACGTATTCGTGTGTGGAAATATTGACTCATTTTAGACGAGTTCCAAGGTGGATTTGGTCTGACATTGGCTGCTGGGTCAGAGTTTGCTGATTTACCTCATTTCCGTCCATTTCTGTGCTGGATACATTGACTACGAGTACTGCCATTTATTTCGATCTTGGTATTCGTATAAAATCTCTTTATTTTACTTCGGATAAGATTCAGTTTTTTGACCCGAGTCTGGGAAAGGTCACGGAGTTTGTATATTTAAGCCCTTCATAGCACTGTTGATGATGTAATACAGACATACATGATGGCGGGATTCATATGTAGCGCTTACGGAAATACGAGATTCTTTATCAGCATCATATATGCCTCATCTCTCCATCACGATAAAATGACACGATGTTTTGTCTTCAAACATTTCAGTTTGTGACCATCTGTACAACCTCGTATGGCGGAATTCCAATGGAATACTGAGGTTTGGGAAGTCAGAACTACGGGGACCAGTCAGTCCCAGGCTAGGAGTGATGTTAGCGAGACAAAGAGCGTCCAGGTGATAAGGATGGGGATCTTCAGGTAACTGTCCTGTGAAATTACAGGAGGAAGGAAATGGGCGTGCCTGATGCTTGATGGAAACTTTCTTAAGATTATCCTCTTTTCAGTTTAGGATCCAATCGAGTCTATGAAAGAAATCGGGTGAGGTCCAGCCGAAAGCATGGAAGTATGGGGCAGGAGTCTAGCCGAGTGCATGGAAGTGTGGGGCTGAGGTCTTTGCTTTGCTGTTGTCAAATGTGTCCTCTATCCTGACGACAACATTTGCTTCGTGTCCAAGTTTCGGAAACTTTTCACGGAAGTTAGGTTAGATTTAGTTTCTCTGTCTTGCCAGCCAGTCGTCAAATGTACATCGTAGGTGCTGGAAGACTCGTGCAGTTGAATCTGTTGCTGCTGAAAGGTTTGTGCAGAAGAAGTATGTGCTACAAGACTCGTGGAAATGAGCTAGTTGATACTGGATGATGAACCCTTGCCTGGAATTAATAGAAATAAGGTCGTAGGTGCCGGAAGACATGTGCTGATGAGGTCGGAGATGCTGGAAGACTCGAACAGACGACTACATCTGTACTGGAAGATTCGTGTAGATGAACCCAGCGATGCTGGAAAACTCACGCAGATGACCTTGTCGGTGCTGGAAGACTCGCGTAGATGATCGGCCTAAACCCCTACAGCAGCAGCGAGAACCTCACCCGTCCACCCTACCAACTAGAAGCCGCAATCTGCAAAGCCCGTCAGCCTGGTATCCCTTGGTCTGCAGGAAGCTTCCGAAGTGAACAATATCAGGAGCAGGATGACATATCTTCTTCGGCTGGAATACCACCACTGCCAGTGACAAAGGTTTTGCCCATAATCTTAGATCATTTGTTCCTCAAAAGGGAATGTAAACAAGTTAGTGTAACAATGTCGAAGGTCTTGCCCTTAAGATTGAATAATCAGTTCCTCAGAAAAAGAATGGAATCAAGTTAGCGGTAGCAGTGACAAAGGTCTTGCCCTTAACACTGAATCATTAGTTCCACAGAAAGAAATGCAACCGAGTTAACTTCAGTTTCCAGGAAGGCAGTAAAATTCTGCAGACTGCTGGGGTAGATGACCGTATAAATTCGGAATGACTGGACAGATTTGCCAGCTTCTTCTGCTGTGCTTTACATTATCATTTTCATTTTACTTCTACGTCTTGAGATTTTGTAGCAATTTTCAAAGACTGGTACTCTGCTGTGTAGGTCAGCTAGAATTCATAAGGCATCAGCTACACTATCACCTTGTGCTTCTCAGGTTAAAGTAGGTTTCCATTAGCTACAACCAGTGTTGACCCATAGCTACAACCAGTGTTTGGCCATTAGCTACGACCACTGCTTGACCTTTAGCTACAACCTGTACTTGGCCATTAACATATTTTGATTTACCTCCTCGGGTGAGTGTTTGCTAGCATATAACGTAGCTCGTCGTCATAGAGACCAATATGGACTTTAAGGGTCAGGTCAAGGTTAAGGCCGACATATTCAGGGGTCGCACCGTCGTGCTCGAGAAGTGGAATCGTAAGTCAGCTGGAGATAGCCTGACCGTAGGTGCTGACCTCTCGATCTCTCTATAAGAAAAAAAACTGTAGGAAGATGAGACAGGAAATTGCATGTCCGAAAAAAAATGGTCAGGGTCACATGCTTCTCACCTGACCTCTTGACCTGACAGAGGTCGTCGAGAAGTTTGGTCTCGAGGGATGTTTTTAAGGATCATCTTGTTTTTCTCACTGTCACTCCGACAGTAGTTCGGACAGTCACCCTTGTACACTGTCCTTTACTTTCGCCAAAGGGTAAAGGATGCCAAAAAGTCACATTATTTAGCAGATATATCTTTTTTTTTTCATTTAAGCCAGAAATATAAAAACACAAAATATCGATCTTTTCTCTTCAAAGTACTTCGTTCTATACCTGTAGTGGACGCGGTCACATCCTGGTGAGTTACGTCGACTCAAGTCCTCCATCGTCAGTGGTGAGAATCTTTCCGGAGGAGGATCCTCGCCACTTCCTTGGGGAAGGTTGGACATCCTCTGGGAGTCTCCCTCGTGACACAAGCGACATTAGTCCCATCGCGTCAGGGGCCACATGCAGAGTGAGAGTGTAGGTGGCCTTAGGATTATTTTGAGCACCAGATGAAGGTGTTCAGGACTTTTCATTTGGTGCTTATATCTTGACCTTAGCGGCCTTTAATGATTGAGTCCCATGGCCCAAATGACCAACTAAATACCCAGCTGGTAGCAGAACCTTCGAGGGCCAGTGGACTTAAGCCAAGTGGTGAAAACTCGTAGCCATTAACCGAAGAAATAGAAATCCAGAAGTTCGAAAGGACAAAGGCGCAAAGACCTTGGGGCTACCCTGGAAATAAAAGAAAACGATGAGCAGTAGACACTGAGAAAAACAGAGGACCTACGTATATCGGGGAGGGATTGGGTGGGTGGTGGTGGGGCGATTGCTCCCTCCATACTTAAGATTCCGACTCGTTCGTTCGTTCATGAAGTTCATGATAACTGGGAACCTGGGGGCTGCACTGTTGCTCGGCTAAGATCATTGTCTTGGCATAAGACTCTGTTGGACATAGTGTAAAGAATATTCCACGTCTGTCTTTATTTATCATGATGCACAAGTTCTTTCTCTTTTTATATGTATGTTTTTTTTTTGTTCTTATATCTATCTAATACACATAAGTCTATCAGGTTATTTGACGTGCTTTAACCGTACACTTACCGGCTGTTCGTGTGTTGTTTGATCTCGTATTTACCGGTTCTCGCAGTGTTGTTTGACCCAGCACTAACCGGTTCTCCTTTGTTTGATATGATACTTATCAGTTCTCCATGTGTTGTTTGAGCCAACACATGGTTGCCACTCAATGAACAGCTTTTTGCGGCGTTTCTTCAGGTATCTGCCGTAACTCTATAAACAACATTAATTTTGATATTGATATATAACTCTCTGAAACGAATGTGAGGAATCTTTTTTTTTTTCTTTTTTTACTGGACTAATACATATCTTAATTTCTTTTAATTTTGGAATAAATTTGTCAGCGAGTCATGGCGATTCATTTTCTATGAACTATATCTGTGACGTCTTAACAACTATGGATTCGAGGGACAGAGACGTCGTGAGGGAATTAGGAAAGAGTAGTTATGATGATGGTAATTAGTCTTACTGGAATGGGAGCAAGTTCCTCCCGGCTGCTGTTCAAAGCAGCATTAAACCAGTTGGCCTGAAGGATCACATCGCGACAGTGTACGTGGGTCTTGATAAAGAACATCCTCTTGGTTTTTTCAGTCCATGATTTTGATTATAACGAGGAGCGATACCATCATGATATATCACAACGCGAAGTATATTGGGTATACCTCAGCGACGGGAGGAAGAAGAGGAAAAAAAGAAACTCGTATGTATATATCACCTCCCACAAACGATAGCATCGCATGACCACTTATTCTTAAGCGCTATCATACCGCAATGAATATTCATTTATCATCGAGTTCTCTTTCTCTCGTGCACGCGCATGGGAGGGTGCCAGAGTTAGATGGGTGTGGAGAACAGACGCACAAGAGGAGGAGGGTACTACATGGGTGAGGACAGACGCCAGAGGACCTGATGGTCTGCGACGAGGTTATCTGTTAAGAGGACATGACTAGGTAGGATCCTAGATACCTTACCTATATAGGTAGAGAAAGGATTGGAAAGCAGTACGTGGGAAAGCCATACAACAGAAGGCCTGGTGGTATATAACTATCGTATTTCTTAATCTACGTATATATATATAACTATACAACTATCGTAGTTCTTATTCTGCATAGATGGAGAGAGGATGTTAAAGCAGAAGATACCTCCCCACGCACCTCTATAGACGGAGATGGAATATCAAAGCAGATTTGATGGAGGGAACAGAGAGAATGGTGAGAATTGAGGGAGTGTGCAATGGCTGTGAGTTCGGCGCTGGACATGGGAGAGGAAGGGGAAAGTGGAGGATCATTGCTTGTCCGTCTGGTTCTCGAGGGCATTATGGAGGGCGGCAGGGAGGGAGTCAGAGAGAGAGGGAAGAAAAGAGAAGCAGGAGGAGAGAGTGAGAGACGAGACCGAAAGAGGTTAACACGTGAGAGATGTATAAGTAAGACAGACGTCCACACACACATTCATAGAGAAAAAGATAGAAATGAAGAACCGATGGAAAACGTGACTCAGTGTTAAGTACGGAGAAATGAAACCACTTTAGAAAACAGACAGCGAGAGAGAGGTTCTCGAGACCAGACAACCACACGGGTCACTCATTACCAGTCGCTGCCAAAATATACCCCCGTCGGCCACACCAAACCCTCCAGGGGTTCACCCACACTCCCTTTACCTCCACGAGTGTCACTCTTACCCACAAGACTTTCGCCTGGAGTAATTAATCAACTGCTTAACTAGACCTTGTTCCAATCCCCACCACACCAACTCCCTCTCTCCCGACATCACCTTACTCACAGCAGCGCTTAATTGACGCTAATTAATGAGTGCAATCTGGATCCTGCAATGACACCTTCGTCAGGAGCCTTTTTGGGCCGTGACACTCCAAGAAGAGGAGGACGTGGACGTCGCCAGCGGTGTTTCACTTGCGGCTTAGATACGAACGACACCCAGCAGGTCGTGAGTCAAGAGGAGAAGTCGATGAGTCAGATAAAGGAATTCGTTACAGTCACGCTACTTCCGAGGAGAGGAATGAGGCTAATGGAGTGGCGGCGATGGTGGTTGAGGGAGGGATTTAGTAGGTTTGGATTTATGGAAACAAAGGTGGAAGTTCTTGAGAGGGAGAAAGGGTTGGCAGGGCAGAGTTGGTGGGGAGGGGTCTGTCTTGGGTCGAGGTCAGTGGGTAAAGTGTGATTTGTGGGGAGACAATGAGACGCTAAGGAGGCGGGGATGATTAAGAAATCTTCTCAGATGAGTTGAGGTGATGGTTAGATTTAGTACGCTGATTTGATAGAGAGTTTGAAAACGTCGTAGTTTTCTCCAACTACGGTGTTGGCTGTGGTTGGACGTCACGTATGTGTAAGGTGAGGAAGACGTGTAGATGTGGAGTCAGACGTGCATCCGAAAGAGCGTGGTTACCTCAAGTAATTGTGTTACTCTAGAGGCCTTGACCCGTCAACGATTATGTGGTTCCTCTCTTTCTGGAGGTGCAAGTGGTTTGGGCACGTGCGGAGGTCAGAGATCTGTACAAGGGTCATTAGTGGTTCAGAGTTTCTTTTGAGCACTGACGACGAGAGTTTGCTAAAGAGAAGGGCTATCGCGTAGCGCTTCCCCGCAGGAAAATATAGAAATACGAAGAACGAGGTGTATGGTGAGTTACGTGTTGTCAAGGGCTATGTGTTGTACGCTGGCTGAGGACAGTGTTGCGCTCAGGGTAGTGTTGCTTTCAGTGGGAAAATGTTTTGAATAGTAACAAGTCAGTGAAATGAATGCTGACTCGTCATGCCCCAGGGCTGGTACCGTCGTACTCACAGATCGGTCTGACGGACATAAAAATTATGAATCTTTATTCTTATTTTTCTTGGTATTATAACCTCCACCCACTTTCTTCCTCCTAGTGGCTGCAAATACAAACAGAACGCAAGGTGGTCATGCCTATCAGTCTGAAGCCCAGTCGTATGATTTCCCGTATTTGGAAAATTCTGTTCACTCCACATCAGTAAAATTTTGAATTACCGGCTCGATTGTGAGATTACCCTTGTAAGGTAATCTGTTGAACAGTAAACCTTATATTGTAATCTGTTGAGAGGTAAGACGTAATTTTATGTTAAGATTAATTTTTTATTATATTATATTGAAAAGTAAATTTTAATGCAATCTGTGGAAAGGTAAAGTTTAAGCTGTAAACTGCTGAAAGGTATATTTTAATGCAATATGTTGAAAAGTAAACTTTGTATTGTAATCTGTTGAAAGGTGAAATTTTTATGCGATCTGTGGAAAGGTGAACTTTGTATTGTAAACTGTTGAAAGATAAATTTAATGTAATCTCTGGAAAGGTAAACTTACAATAATCTGTTCAAAGGTAAACCGCGTAAGGTAATCAGATCAAAGTCATACTTTCATGTGATCTCTTGTAAGTGAAATTTTAAAGTAATCTGGTTGGAGGTGAACCTTAATGAAAGTGCTCTCGTTTTTGTGGTTCTGTTTCCCCGAGACCAAGACGACCACCTCAACTGGACGAAGGCTTGGCGGCTCCAGATAAGGAGGGCCCCACGTGACCCTAGGTCAGGCCAGGTCAGGTCAGGTCAGGTCAAGCGAGCCTCGAGGTGGACAGGTACATGAATGACCCAGATGGAAAGTGGTGCTGGGGCGTGACGCGTCAAGGTGTGAGAGAGAGAGGGAGGGGGAGAGGTAAATGAGGGAGAGAGAGAGAGAGAGAGAAAGAGAGAGAGAAAATATGTGGTATAATGGCCTGCTTATGGCTAGGTATTGGTATGTACAGGGAGGGAGTTGCACACACGTAGGGACCCCATCTCAATACCTCATGTATCCTTTGCTTTCATCAGTTTTCCACTGCATTCCTCTTCCCTCAGCTTGCCTCACTTGCCTATCGTTAACTCTTGGTATAAAAGTAGTTTTCGTGTCTTTCCTAACCATTCTCTCTCTCTCTCTCTCTCTCTCTCTCTCTCTCTCTCTCTCTCTCTCTCTCTCTCTCCT